>JAVLVB010001023.1:1824655-1852085 GCA_032876305.1 Orestias chungarensis | reverse complement strand
AGATAGATAGATAGATAGATAGATAGATAGATAGATAGATAGATAGATAGATAGATAGATAGATAGATAGATAGATAGATAGATAGATAGACTACTTAGCCAGCATATTAAACTGAGATGGTTGTCACTTCAAATTACTACCAGCATGTATATCTCATCTTGTGACAGACTATAATTCTTACATCATATTTTTAGGTCATCCTTGCTAAGAAATAATGAATTCCCCTGGTTTGACACTAGCTGCCACACAAGCAGTTGCTTTCTAAAAGCTGTGATTTTAAACCTGACAGACAGCTGCTGGTTTTGCTGTTTGATGAAACGTGTTAGTCTAATACACAGGTACGTAGGCTGTATTTATGGTGCTCATTTCCCAAAAGTCTGTGAATAGCCCCCAATGACTAGTCAGTAATTTGTTGAATAATGGTAACCCTAACCTTTATGCAAGTAATGTAACATATTTGGAGCTCTATTTTTTTTTGTTTATTAAGACAGCAATCAATACCTTTTTATTGAACAAAAAATATTTACCATGGCTTTTTCTTGAATTGTTGTGTAAAATAAGTTTCTATTTGATTTTTTATTCTATTGTCTAAGAAAAAACAACAATATTAATTTACCTTTTCTCTTAATTTCTGCTAATAACTTAATATTATTTTAGTTCCTGCATTCTGATGCATGCTTTTTCACATCTGAAATCCTGTTATTGAGAAATGGCATTTTAGAAACTAAGTCTAAGTTGTTGTATTAAAAAGTATTATCAAAGAGTTTCATCTATGTCAGTAGATATAACACTATTCCTATTCTTTTAGTTTAGGACTTTTTTTTGCTTACTGTTTGGTTGTTTTTTTCACTTTGTAGGATCATACATTTATCCCACAGACAAAGTCAAGCTGCTGTCCCAGTCTCTGAAAATGTCTGCCTTTACTTTCTTTTGAACAAAGCACTGCTTTGAAACAGGTGTTTAGTTTTGATCACTTATGCCGTTAGCAGCTGTATTTAAATTTCATACAATTGCATGTATTCTGGATAATTACTAGAGGCTCTAGCCTGTTCATACTGTTATTCTGTATCTTGTTGGTATTGGACTGCATTAATAACCACACCCACTCCCTCTTTTTATCTAATTTGATGATGTGGTGTGGTAACAGTTATATCAATCAGGCAAGTAAATCCACAGAAAGAGGTCACTTACTTAAATCCCTAAAATCTATGCCTTGTAACTCTTTCTGGAAGCATTTATTTTGCTCTAAATCAGGTAGATGGTTTACATAGATACATGTTTCATACTGCATTATGTCTGCCTTTACCGTTCCTTTGGAGTTGTAACTTTTATGTCAAATGATACAGCACCTCCCTATACACTGTTTACACTTTCCTTCAAATTAAATCTTTAATTTCACAAAATTCATCCAGTGGAGAATTTTTTTAGTAGCACTATTGGTTGGGATAAAAGCATTTCTTGTAGTTCCTGGCCACAAGGCTAGATGAGGATGAGCAAAAAAAAAATCTCTAAATCTCTTGTTTGAGAACTGGCATGTTGGGGACTGCATACTATCTGTTAGAGGCAGTCTACATGCAGTTTGCCTCTACCAGTTAAATGGAAATGGGTTATTACAGAGCTTTCAAAAGAACAATGAACCAAAACGTATTGACAATATGACACACAAATGGTGCAAAAGACTCAAAAGAACTCATCCATGTTAACCTCTATCCCTAGACCTGAAGGAAAAACTTTGAGGTAAACTGATGAAAACAAAGTCCAAAAGAGAGGATCCAGGGCCCTGAAAAAACTAGACACTTTCTACAAATCTTTTATTTTAAAAATTATCCTATTTCAACATTGTAGTGGGTTGTTTTAGATGTTACACTAAGCAATGGAGGAATCCCTTAAATTATCATATACAGAATGCGCATAGAAACGCCAACATAGAAGCAACTATTCCCCACCACAGCTGTGGCTAATTAGTTTTATAACCTTCACACATACAGGAAGCTAGATGGAGCAAAGGCTTAACCACATAGGTTGATCTAAACATCTGTCTGGGTGCCAGTATGGCAGACTGAGTAGTTTTCAGACAAACATAGTTTTGTAAGTACTGAAGCTTTAAACTGTCATCTAGTAACGTTTCCAGATTTGCATCTGAGATCATTAACTCGCTGAAATGTGTTTACAAGATGGTAATTAAACACAAGACTGCAAGAACACATAAGTTTGTCTTAGTTAATTTGCAGAGGTGTCATTATTCTGTTGATGTTTTAAGTCTAAGTCATGACTATTACTGGAGAGGCTGTACTCCAGCAATTAATTCTAAGAAGGAACAGTGACCATGCAGGAACATTGGAGTTAAGGATTTTCCCCATCAAAGATTTATCCTGTTTTTTTTAGGATGGGTTAGCTAACGGTTTAACTTCTAAACTCTACTGTCTCCTATTCTGCCTTGTTTTTTTTCCTGAAATCATTAAAAGACTTTAACTAAAAAATCATGCCAGCAGTACCTAAAATATTGTTCTGGATTTTTTTTTTTTTTTTTTTAGACTCCATTGATAAGTAGTCAATAACTTAATTTGCAATGTTTTCTCCATTTGTGGCTAATAGCCCTTACAGGGATTGACTCGGGTACTCGGAAACTTACAGATGACTTTGTAATCATTTTCAGATTTATGGACATCAGTAACCTTGTTTTTTTATTACATTTCTTAAGATCAGGGAATACTAAATGGCTTTTTGAGTTTAAGTTCTAAACAGAATATGTTGCTAACAAAAATCATTTAATGATTTAACAAACTGTATGCACATAGTAAAATAGAAGAATCTGTAAGGAGTCCATACTGTTTAAGCAGTGTCTGATTTTATATTATTTTAAGAAGGAACAATACATATATAGATGTTTTTGCTTTCAGCAAACCTATTTCTTTTAACCTTTCCAACCAAATGCTGAAAAGTTCAAGCACAGTTCCGTAAATGTTTTTAATGTAAGTTTACTCTAAAAGACATACCTTTTATTAGAGTTTACTAGTAATTCTGTATTTACTGTATTTGATATTGTTTTTTAAATTCGCAGGATTTGGATGAAATCATCATTATTATGACTGTGGTTTAATGTCTTGATGATGAGGCTTTATTTACCTCCATGCAGTATCACTGATTTATGATAGCCCTCCCTAAATTTACAAGAACCCTGTCTTATGTAACACCAGAGATCTGTTGAATTGCTTCCTGTACAAGATTTCTATTTCAGTCTGCATCCCATAATCCGCTGCTTTGTCTCCTTAACGACACACCCAATAATAGCAACCGTAGAGGTTGTCATGGATATGGTAACCGTAGCGATGCTCCTCATGTGCACTTGGTTACAGGGAGAAAAAGCAGGTAGGAACCTTATTGCAAAAATCTTTCCTCTGTCAGGGAGAAAATGTGGGCTGCACTTCAAAATTGTTTAGCCAAATAGCTGTATTTCTTCTCCACTCCCTTTTATTCATCAAATTTCACTTTACACAATCACTCTTTGTGAGATCGATATGAATGCATTAAAATTGACCGAATAATGATGTCATAAATAAGAAATTAGCAGATTGTTAACCTGATTAGAGACTGAATTATGAATGAGTGAGCCATAGACACAAACACACTCATACATAAAAAGAAATGTGGTGCTTAATTTAAAACATAAGAAAACTTCTCTGACTGTGCATGTGCTTATGTGTACAAAGCTGCTGAAAACTATTTATTAAAATGTATCTACATGAGTAAGGAGTGACATGTTGGTTAGTGTTACATTAAACAGCTGATTGGTCTGTGGAAAATTTGCACAAATAAATTTCTCCAAAGTGTTTTGTCTATCCCTAAGGAAATATTTGGAGAATCTCCTTCCACTGCAATTATATGCTGGAAGTGCATGTTTATAAATCTACAGGAGAAACACAAAATGCTGAGCTTAATTTCAGTCAAATTAGATGGAGACCTTTATGGAAAATCAACTTTCAGGCTTTGGATCAAATTCTCCAGGTTTAGATCCTGGGCTTTGATTAGGCCATTTCAAAACATAAAAATGCTCTGATCTGAAGTGATTTAATTTAGCTTGTGCTGAATTATTTGAGTTGCTGTCTTGTTGGAATATATACAGTCATTTGATTCATGCGTCTTAGACAAGAAAAGTATCCAAGAGTTGCAGGGCATCTGGAACAACAACTGGAGATAATTTGTTCCTAAAGCTTTTTACATTATTGCCTTATATTAAGCAATATTCCATTTACTATATTCTTAGACAAAGATGCCTATCCCTATTTAAGTCTCTACACAGTATTATCCTGAAATCATCCTTTTTTACAATAGGAATGGGTTGCTCTTCGGTGTATAAGTGAGGAATATTCTACCACATGCATTTCTTTTTAAACTTTTTTAATAGACCATAAAGTTTGATTTTACTCTCAGCTATGTGTCCCACACACAGATTTTGGCAAACCACAGGAAGGGCTTCAAATGATTTTTATTCAACAGTGGTTGTCTTGTTGCTACTCGTCTATGAAGACCACATTTTTGAAGTGCGATACTCAACTGATCCCCCATCTAAGCTGTGGATCTTTGTGCCTACTCCAGAGTTACTACAGGCTTTGTTTCCTCCCTCCTTAATCTTCTTTTTGATCACCCTGGTAACTTAGGAGGACAACCACATCCTAGAAAATTGTTTAAAATTTTGTTAACTAAAATTCTGTAACCAAACTTTTTAGGCTTCTGAAAAACAGCTGGTTTTAAGTAGAAATTAAACTAGACATAGATTGGCTAATTAGTTTTCCTCTTTGCAGTTATGCTTAACTTTGTGAATGAGAAAAGGCCCAAGAGGAACGGATAATTCTTAGGTTTCTCCTTCAAGAAATTTCCCACAATCCTTCTTCCAGCTGCGATACATACAATTATGGGTTGCTTTACAAATCAGCTGGTGCTTCATTAATATTATCTGAATGAAAAAATACATAGTTTGTATCTTTCATCATGTTATCTAAATAAAGAAATCCTACTGATAATCATTTCTTGCAACAACAGCTAATTTGTATTTTTGGTGTCATTTTGTAAGTTAGCTTTGTAACTCAGAGCTGGGCTCCATCTCCGTTTATATCGTAGCCTCCCATAACTTATTTCTGTTGTGGTTCAAGTTTACATGTTTCTACGGGTGCTCTTCTGCTAGTTGCTAGGAATGTCTATTTATAGATTCAGATGTATGATCTGTACAGGCTCCTATCTAAACAAAATTGCTCTCTGGTATCTTGTGCTTGAGAAGTAATCTGAATGGTCTCAGAGGGATAAATGTGTGAACCGTTATGCTTCTGGTGGTGTATGTTAATACTTCAAACAGCCATATTCAGATTTGCTAAATAGGTTGAGTGGATAGGTGATTTTCTGCTGCAATCGTGTATTTCACACATAAAATTAGGTATAATATGGCACTGAGTATTATAATCAAAAAATTTGTGATTCTGGAAGGAAACCTTGTTTAACAAGAAAAAAGCTCAGACAATTTAATTTAAGTTAAAATTTAAGGTTGCATCCCTCTAAGAATAAGAAATATTGTTATTTGTTGGCTTTAAAGTGGAAATCAGCATCCATTGGTTCTTTGAAAACTGTGCGTAGCAGATGATTTATTTGCATCTGTTACTCTGCCTCTGTTGTAAAAATCATTTTGAGCATGACTCAAGTTGTCAAATAAAAATCAGAAATTGTACTCGATTTTATGGATATAAAGAAAATCAAGTTGTGGAACTTATTATTCGTATGTTTTCTTTCCTCGCTAAAAGTGCACATGAGAACTATTTGTTTATTTACAGCTCTCAGGTCTTTGTGTTAATCAGGTCAACTTACGAAAACAATCGATTTTAGCTTAAGTTCAAAAACGATACCCTATTCATTAATACTATATGACAGTATGTAAAAGGCTGTCAGTGAGGGGCTGCATTTTAGATAATTTGTATGAAGACTCAGATGTCCTGAAGGCAAAATGCTGGAATGTGTTGGTGGTAAATCAGTGAAAGAGACAAGGACAAAAAAGAGAAAAAGCAGGATATTACTGAGCTAAAAGTATCCACATCTGCCTCACATCGACCCACATTACAGCTCGAACAGAGCACACAGGGAGATGAGAACCTAATGTCTCTGTCTATCACTGTAACTCATAACTTCTCAGTGAGAGCTTACCACAGGGAGCGATGTCTGTCTTAATGTCCCCGTTTCTGTCAGACCTTTTTCTCATTGTTTGCTATAATGACAACTAGAGTGGGATTAAAGCTAATGGTTTTTGTTTAAGAGAGTTCTTCTGAATGTCTGGGAAAGTAGTTGATACCTCCCAACTCGAAAATAAAGTAAGAGCCAAATAAGATTCTTGTATCACAAAATACACCAAGCCATTTAAGCTTGGACCTTTGCTTAATATAAGATCAAGTCCAATAATGTATTTAAATTTAATGTGCATTTTACAAATTTCAACCATATAATCAAAGGTTGCACAATATTTTGGTTACCCTTTTCTAAGGGTTTAAGACTTCGACGAAATATTAACAGCTTATTCGCATAAAAGTACCAAACAATATATTAAGTGCTTCAGACCTCACTTGCCTCATTTCACACCAGTGTTCTGGGAAAGACAGGCAAAAATTGTGACAAAAACATAAACCACTCATGGACTTGTCTCACATTTGTCAAAAATATAATTTCCAAAAGTAAGGAGGTAGGCAACATGAACTCTGTTCAATAACAGTAAATCTTTAAGGAGAATATCCGAACATCAGTCTGTGAACGTTACTGAAGGTCTTGTATGAAAAAGTCTGATAAAGAGTAATGCTCAACTTGATCACACTTGTTGCCTTTAAAGAGCATTTATGTTTCAATGTATGTATTTTGTAAATCTTACTGAGGTAACAATAGAATAGAATAGAATAGAATAGAATGCCTGTTATTGTCATGATACACATTGGACAATGAGATTGGTGTAAGGTTATAGATTTAAACCTTTAAAGACAAAGTATAGTTAGGTTTGTATTTTAGAAGCCATCAGATCAGGAAAAAGGATAACAAAATTTTAAATAATATCCAGTGCAAAGGCCTCAGCTCACTGGCTTGCTAAATTATTAGGTGATGCAGTGTTACAGAGTGTACAGCCTCTTCTGGGAAGGACTAGCAGTCATGTAGGTGTGGTATTCACTGACATTTAGCCATCTGTTCTGGGAACTAAGTTTTCTCTCTCTACCGTCTTGGTTTTGAAAAAATACTGACACAAAAAGAGATGGTCAGCACATTTTTCTACATCTAGCCTAAAACTGCTTTAAAGGTGTATCAGTATGGTCTGTGCGACACTAAGGGTTGTGTGATTATGTGTGTATTTGCACACTTCCTTGGGTGGTGAATGTGTCTATGCCAGCATCATCAAAGAGTTGGGTTCCCATAGAAACAGATGTTTCCATTTTCCTCCTTGGTGGCAATATTTAACAGACTTCCAGCAATGCATTTCTAAGGTAAAAGTGGTAAAGTTGATCTTGGTTCTGGTCTTTATTTCTTTTGAATTACCTGTGTTAAATTTAGAGGCATCAACGTATTTCTAATCAAACAGTTAAAAAAGTTTGAAGCTGTAAAATAAATATTGTAGACAGGTGATTATTGTACAGAAGAGGGTGTCTTCAATTATTTTTTCACTGCTTTACTTTTTCTTTCATTGGTGTAGCTTCTCTGCACTTTTAATCGACTACTCAGCTTATTGCTTTTACCTTAAAAAACTGTGTTATATTTACCTTTAGAGTTTGAAATTCATTATTCTTCAAACGTTTGCCACATTTCAATGAAAATTGCAGTTCATGTTATTCTTAGGTGAAAGAGAAGCTCAAAAATAAAATACACTTTGATCAAAAATATTCATTTCTGGCTGCATACAGTTCTGGCTGTGTGATTAGGGTTGTTGCTACAACTACAGTCTTAAATTGTTTGAAGACGATCGTTAAAGATTGTTTAGCATTAGCTGTATCAATCTTACACTAAGCTCTAAATGGTATGGTGTGTTTGGGATGATGTGCAGTATTAGTTTACCATCACAAAGAGCATACTTTTTGTACAAAAGGTTCGTTATTGGTCTTAACCAACCACAGCGTGTTTTATTCGATATGTTGACTGTGTTTCTTATCTGGCTTGTGGCACACTGAAAAAATGGCTTTTAATGGCTTTCTATCAGCAAGGGATTTCTTGTGGAACTCTTCCATAGCAGCTAAATTTGTTGCAGCAAATTGTTGATTTACCTGTCTTTTTATCCTAAGTTTTAAAAATGTTTGTTTTAAATGCTTAGGCTTTATTTTTTATTTTTAAACAATGGTGTTAACTCGAATATAACTAGTATATGTATAGTAAAAATGTATGTCCAAGGAAACCTATCCAATTGCATAAATGCACTACCTTTACCGTAATACCTCATACTGAGCATGCATGTATAGGCATTTGAGAGAATTTTAACCTTTACAATGTAACTTAGCTTACATTTTTGTATATAAATTGTAACTTCTTGTCAGGTGCCTTGAAATAACATTTGTTGTTAATTGCTGCTAGTTAAAATAGCCTGTTCTAAGCCAGTGCCTGCCATTTAGTACAATAATCGATAATTCAAAAGGTCCAAGGCCAGCGAACCACACAAATTGTTAATAATTCTCAAACAAAGCTTTAGTAGCAACAGCTTCAGTAGATTTAGTCTGGATATGTTTTTTTGCATTGTGGTAATATCACTGTTTAAAAAAATACACTTGTTTATTTAAGATAAAAAAACTAAGGGAACTATTAAAATACTATAAACAGTATTAAAATTGGAGGTGGTCTTAAAATATTCAAGCTGTTAGTAATGTTTTTTAATAATATAATTGTAATTTATAATCAAATTTACAGGTGTGGACTCACAAAGTGAAACTGGTACAGTCCGAGTAAGAAAATAAGTGTAAGAAGTCTGAGTGAGAGAAAGCATAAGAAGTGCAAGTGTCAACTACATTCGGCCAAGCTCAGTTTGTTTTCAGCCAGTTACTGAGCCTGTATCAATAATAAGAATTCCTATTTCTTTCTTCTTTGTCACTGTCATAAATTTTTCCCTTTTCAAAGAGTCATGCTTTGTAGGACAACTGTCAGGTGTGTTTGGACACACGTGTGTATGATGGCGGCCACCCCTCTGCTGCACCCCCTGCACCCTTCCGCTCCAGGGAGGTGACCCAGTTTCCCATCATCCACCGCGGCTGCTTATGCTGCGTTGTTGCCGTAGCAATAATGCGGGGTCCTCCAATGCCGGCTGGGACAGCGTCATGAATAATGGATGGAAAAACTGACAGTATTAGAGTGTGTTAAGAAGAAGGAAAAAATATGAGAGTGTGATTGAACAGTTCATAGGCATATTAATAACACAGGAAAACTGAAGCAATATAAGAAGGGAGATAGGTGAGGGGTCAAAACAGTAGAGGAATAAATAAGAAATGGTAGAAGAAGAAGAATAAAAGTATGAAGAAAATAAAATGTAAAAGTCCTGAAGTTGTAGCTGAGAATAAGAACAAGCATCCCAGAAGGTGGACTGATTACCAGTTTTTAAAACTAAAACGTGAAAATGTGTCTTGATGGGAAATCTGTCAACAATAATGATGTAAAAAGTTCAGCTTTCTTGATCGAGATGAGAAGTAGTACTGTAGTGCAGTCTTCTTCTGCCATGTTAAGAGGCTCAAGGTCATAAAAACACAAGTTGATATTCTCTTAATAGACCCTAAAAGTCTACTCTAATGTCTGATATAACTCTTTGTAAACAAAAGCCATCCTTGCCACTAGGTTGATTGCATTGTTTAATAAAAAGCATCAAATTTGTCTTGTATTAACTTTGATAATGTAAGTTACCGTATATTTCTGTATATAAATGCGGAAGGCCACCAGGATAATTGAATAAATATATTTATTCAGATTGCTGATGTACCCTTTAAGGACCTAACCAGTGAGTCGGCAGTAATGCACTTGCTTTTGTAAATCTTTGTGCCCTTTACTTTGTTCTCTGGTACTCGTGACTGCAGCAACCACTTGTTTTGTGGCACAGAGGTTTTTCGTCAGCAGCAGCACACAAACAGGGGCATATAGAGGTGGCCACGCATCACCTTTCTGCAAGAGTTGTTATTGTTTCAGGGCTTAAAAGGAACTAAGGAAAGCATGCACGTTATCAAGCGATTCCTGCTCAACAGATGTTGCTAGCTCAAAGCCTCTAACTTTTTCCTACATTTAATGGTTTATTGGTTGAACTGCTTGAAGAGGCAGCTGTAAAGTAAACCAACCACACATAAAGAGGAGTTGGTGTTACAAGTTTTTTCTTCTTCTTTTATTTAGTTCACAATACTATGGGTAAGGATATTAATCCAAAATACTACTCTATCCTTTTTGTGTGGTTTATTTGAATTCATAAAAAAGCACAAGCTCATAAAGAGAGCCTTTTAATATAATTTTAAATTACATGTGCTTTTGGAGCCTGTCATTTTAAACTGCACATGGCACCACATCAGTTGCTTCTTGAATACCGAAGTCTGCTTGATAAAAAAAAAAAGTTGATAAATGGGTGCCAATGATTAAATGATAATAAAATTAACAACAATTTTAAAAGTAGTATTGCGAAATTTCTATGTTCAGTGAAGGATATAATTAAAATGAATGGAAATTATGCATCTCAGTGTTATGTATTGATCTGATTTTTATACTTTTTTTTATGTTGTTTAATTGTTTTGTAAAAACTCAGTACCAATTACCTTTGTTTAGTTTTCCAGTTTAGGTGCATTTCTACTTCTACTGAGCAGTAAATAATTATTCATATAAGGTGGATAGGTAAATGTTGTTGTTAAAGAAGGCTTTGCTGCTATTTTAAACCTTTAAACACAGTGAGCACAGCTAACGTTTCAAAAACTGTTTTACTGTAAAGTTAGCATGTACTTTGATATAAGTAAAAAAAATAAGGATAAATCCTAGCAAGTATTGTACTCTCCGGTTATCTGCTTAAGATCTTACACTCTTGAGACGTCACAAGATCATTTCCTATTGCTTCTCACATCTCCCTGCTTCCTCTGCTTAATTTTAGAACATTTTACTGAAACAAAAATTGCTAGGATTTACTTACTTTTTAATGTGGTTAAAGAACCGCAGAGTAAAGTGGCTTTTTCACTGATCTGATTGGTTTGCTTAGTTAGTTAGTCAGTGGTAATTGCTCTAAAAATGAGCTGATTCTGTAAAGATATTTATATGATGCATCTTTAGAAATAACTAATGTGTAGTCTGAACCCCAGTTGAGATTCACGCATCAGTACCCACTCTAATAAAGTGTTTTAATTAATATGGTATAATGTAGGGTCCAAAAAGAGCTTCAGAACATTATGTACACAAAATACATTCAGCATGACTGCTGTGATTAGAATAGAGGTACTTAAAATAACAAAAAAGGACTAAATATCCCTTGCGAGAAAGATCAAAGAGTGATCATAAAAAAAATGCAAAAAATTTGATGCTGGGAAGTTGTACTACTGTAAATACTGTATAAGGATTCACTAGTCTTTTTTCCTGCAACTTTAATATAAAACTAAACCAAGAACATTATTTGACTGTCAAGATAACTTTAACACAGCACATAAGAATATAATGTTACCAGCTGATTATGAATCGTCATTGTTTTACTTAACTGTCTTTCCAAGTAGGTTTACCGACGTGTTACAGATCTATATTGCATTCAGTAGTTCCAAGCTGTGTGTATCCCGTCTTAACACTGTCAGCCTGTCACAAGCATACCTGTTCTGTTCTGTGGTCTTTTTTTAATGAGCTTCTACAGCTTGTCCTTGAAGGACTCCATATTTTTTGGTTCAGCGAGATGCTTTGCAGTAAATCTCAATGTCCTTTCAAACTTCAGAGTCGTTATAAAAGGATACAGTGTTTTTCATGGCTGTAATGGCTTAAAAGCATGAGTCAAGGCAAACTTTATGGCTGCCATGCAACTGGAGTTACAACAGCAACCATATTTGGATTGTTCTGTTTCTCTTTGGTCTGGATTTCCTGTCAATCTACACTCATTTGATATTTAATGAAATTATGAAATGTTGAAGTCATAACAGATCAGCAAACAGTTCATGGTTATTTAATATTTCTGTCATGACTCCGCTTGATTCTTTTTGAATGTAAAAAGTAGATTTGTGTAAGCATGTTCTTACAATCTGATAACAAAAACTTTATATTTCTCCAGGTATTCATACATTATAATTTTCTCTGATTATTTCAAAGCATATTTTATTCAAAAATATGTTATAGACCTAAAAGCCTAGTATTTGTTCCATTTCTGGACCTTAGTCCGTCTTACACCTAGTGATAATTACAGAGCTCAAAAACAAAATGATTTTTCCACTAATTCAGTACAGTAATAATGGGTAACAGGATAATATGAACTTAAAAGCACAGTCTTTCTCCCCTCTCTCTTTTCTCTCCTGTCTTCCATTTGTTCTCTTTACTTCTTATCTGTCTCCCTCTCTCCATGCCTGTTCCCTGATTTAATTAAAATGTCATCTTGGATTCACTGCTGAACCCCCTCCCTTCTCCCCTGTGTGTTTTTTTTTTGTTTTTTTGTAGTGTAAAAACATTGTGTCATGTTTAAATTCTGAATCTACTGTCATGATTTGGTTAGTCTACCTTGTTTGACTGTCGGTTGAGCTTTTCTGAGAATAATTGGCATCTTGGAAAAGATCTAAAAAACCTGCAGGTAGAGATTTCAGTTTTCTTAAAAAAAAAGTTTTTTTGATGTTTGTATTGTTGCAAGATTAGCTTGTCTGCACTATCTAAGTGGTTCCTTGCACTCCATTTAGGATGACAATGATGTAAACATTTCTGTGGAAATATTGAAATATGAACCAAACTGCAAGGGATACTGTATCACACACATCTTCATACCTCCAACAAACTGAGGACTTAATATTGGCTACCATTCAATTTATCCCATACATTTTCCGTAACACTAACCATTACTAATCTATTACTAACTCTAACCTTAACTCAACTGAATTCCTTCCAAATTTCCAAACTTGAGTAGCACAAACAAAAAATTCAAAAAATAGCGAGGAATAGAAAAACATTCATACTTCCCAAAAAGGATTTTTGTTTGACAGTTAAAAGCGAATGTTGGTACTTTATATGTAGTAAGTACACACACATGCACAAACACACACAACAGTATTTCCACCCCTCTCGATTCACCTCATTGTTAGAGTGTAAGCTCCTGATGAAAGCCGTCCGACTGACACAGCATGAATCTGCAGTCCTATTGGCTCCGAGCTGTGATGTAACCTTGTCTGTGTGTCGAGCTCATTGTCAAACCAGAGTAAGACTTTAATTGGAACCAACATCTTTAGCAACCTTGAAGCCAGAATTAATCAGAAACTTTTACACTTCCATACTTATCCATGCACAGGTAGTTTACAATCTGTGTTCAAAAACTAAGGAGACTTTATGGCAAGTGCCTTTAAAATATACACAGACATTCATGTTGTTACATATGTCTAATTAAGTCTTTTCTGTCTCACTAATTGATCTTGTAGCTTCTCCTCCTGCCTCTGTCTCCAAATCATTACCTGGCAACAAACTGGTCTCCTTGGTGATAAAGTCTGATATTTACATAGACATTTAATGTGTATGTTAACTGGTACATAAATACAAGCCATGCATGTTCACATTAATAACACAAGGCATTCATTTGAAAATATATGTCAAGTTATTAAGGTAGTAAAAAGTTACATTTTCAATATAGTAAAAAATAAATAAATAAATAAATACCCGACAGTACCTGCCTGAGTGATGGGTAACCCGATTGCACCATCCCACCTCAGCATGACACTTGACACTGCTGTAGCATGTACAATTGGAACTATGAGGGTTTAACTTGTTTGTATACACCTTTATGTATTTATATATATATATATATATATATATATATATATATATATATATATATATATATATATATATATATATATATATATATATAGCCGGTAAATATTTTAAATAAATACACGGTGAATGGGTCGTGAGGAAGGATGTTTATCTACCTCTCAGCAGCTTCATATACGGAAACACACATTCTCCACTGGTGTTGATGCAGCTTTGATTTGTTTACCATGTTTGGCAAAAGAAGGTGAACGTGTGACTGAGAAAAGCGGGAGTGGAAGAGAGGGAGAGTTTTGTCAGTGTTAAGATGACATTTTAATGAGTCAAACCAGCAAAGAGAGGCATAAACTTAAAAGAACATTGCCAAGCTTGCTTTTAAGCTTGTGCGTATCAACTTCAAAGGGTTTATCCAATCTGTATCAATTCATTCAAATATTTTAGCAAGGTCGTTTAAAAGATAATTTATTTGTTATCTACAGTTTAGGGTATACACTTACATTTAAAAAATACATACAAAGGTTTATTTCGAAGGATGTTAGGAAAGAACAAAGGAAAGACTAAAGAAGTTAAGAAGAGAAGGTTGGAAGGACAAGGTTCATTTTATGTGGCCCTTCAAAGTTGAGTTTATAGATTACATAAAATGTATCCCCTTTCTGGTATTGTATTAATTTGCTGAAAAATAAATATGATTTTACATTGAATGAAAATAATAACTGTTTACGTGTATGCAGAAGTTTATAAGAAAGGAAAGTCATTCAAAAAATAAAAAATTAACATCCTAACAGCCTTACTCTTTAGGGTGAAGAGCCATTCAAAAGAAGATCGTTCATGTACATCACATCAATGCATGGGATATACTGACAACTCAGCCAGCCAATTGATTGGCCCTTATTTCCTTATTTTTGGGTGATAAGCTCAAATTTGCGTGTGATCTTGTCTACTGATCTAATTTACCTCTTCAAAGCCATAAAATCCTGCTGTGGGGTGACTGACAGACCTGCTCATACTGTCACCTCTGCACTTCTGCCGTTAAAGAAATCGACCCCTTTCAATTGACAATTTGGTGATTTTTTCAGTGTTAGTTATAAAAGGTCAGTGTTTGTTAAAAGTAGAATCAACAGGTCCAGCTGATGATCAATGATCGTTCAGAAAACTGCAAACAGTGCACATCTAATCACTACCCCACAATCTTACTGGAGCTAATAATACATATAACATGTTGAAGATGTTTCCTTCAGCAGAAACAAAATTACTATTTTATTTTATTTTATTTCATACCACTGTTCATTACTAAGTGTAGCTGTAGCACTCATGATGTGGCGGGATGCAACTAGATTTGCATGCAGCTGTCATGCTAAACATGGTTAATTTGTTGTAAAAATTACAAAAGTTTTGAAACTCACCATATTAGAAATTTAGACGATCACAACAATGCCAACGATCAAGCAAGTGGCACTACTGTGTTTTCTTTTCACAGGCAAAGAGCCATGTGCTTTTAACCTGCCTGGCAATAACCAATAAAAAGGGCCTTACCAGTGAATAAACTCACAACATCTTAAACAGAAGAGCTATTATTACAAATACAAGCAACAATTCCAGCACAAAGTGTACTTTTTGAATTACTTTTAGTGTACTGTATTTTTACTACTGCATATGAAAGAAAGATATGCTTTCTTCATCAAATAAAGTAGTTTACCGAACATGTATGGTTTTCCATTTTTGCTCTTACTTTTCATAGAAAGTGTCACATATTTTTTCACATATATCTTGACCTGGAAAATGCTCAAATCAGGTTAAATAGGTGAAAAATAAACAAAAATCTTTGTATTATTGTATTTGCTGGAAAAAAGTGATTTCACAGGTATTGTAAAACCTAGGCATCTATATAATATTACGTATAGTAGTTCCCTGAAAGAGGGTTAAAAAAGAAAAAAAAGAATTATTCCACTCGCTTTAGTTTCTTAGTAACACTGGTCTTAAGAGCAGTGGAGAGATAAACAGCTTACGAAGAATCAGACGAG
Source organism: Orestias chungarensis (assembly GCA_032876305.1). NCBI lineage: Eukaryota > Metazoa > Chordata > Actinopteri > Cyprinodontiformes > Cyprinodontidae > Orestias > Orestias chungarensis. The sequence goes on along the minus strand of JAVLVB010001023.1, from coordinate 1,836,125 downwards.
ATTCAAGTGCAACATGGCAGCAGCGATGAGTGAACTAGTTTTAGAGTGATTTCTTGTTTAGATGTTACTTGTACATCATAGAAAGTAAGTGGAGATAAATTACCTTGTCTTAATGACAAGCTTGCAACGGACACAGAGGGTTGTCCTAAGACTGAAATGAGGTTAAATATCCAAAAAATACAATTCAATGATTCAAGGATCCAAGGAGACTTTATTGTCATTTCAACACATGTGGTACATGAGGTGGAACGAAATTACATACTAACGGTCCAGTTCCACCCAAGAGCTAATATTAAAATAGATAAAATAAGTTAAAAAATTAAAATAAATAAAATAGAAGTAAAGTAAATAAATAAATAAAATAGGAATATACGGTAGTAAGTGTCTCAGTGCGGGTATAGTAAGGTGTTCATTATGTATTGTCCGTGCAGTGGAATGTTCAGGAGGAGTTCAAGAGTCTCACAGCTTCAGGAATGAAGCTGTTTCTCAGACGGGTTGTTCTACACTTGATGCAGGCTCTGTATGCATCTTTTACGTTGGTGTAAACACGGTCCAGCGTGTTATTTCCACGTGTTGGAATGTTCACATGCTGCTTAAACTTCGGCAGGCAGTTCGTCAGTTTTACGTGGTTAAAGTCCCCCGCTACCACGTAGAACGCCTCCGGGTGCTTGTTCTGAAGCGAGCTGATGTTGTCATGTAGCTCCTTCAGCGCGATGTTAGCATTAGCATCCGGCCTTATGTAAACAGCAACAACGAACACAGCCGTAAACTCCCGAGGCAGATAGTGAGGTCTGCACTTCACAGTCAGCTGTTCTGTCGCCTCGGAGCAGTGGCTGTGTTCCAACACGCAGTTTGTGCACCAACCTTGGTTGATATAGGCGCATAGTCCGCCCCCGCGGGCTTTCCCGGAGAGCTGGTTGCGGTCCGCCCGGAGGAGCTGCCGGCCGGCGAGCTGGAAGGCTGAGTCCGGCATGGTGTCGTTCAGCCAGGTTTCTGTGAGACAGATCACCGCGCAGTTCCTCATGTCCTCACAAGCACAGATCCTCAGCCGCAGCAGGTCCAGCTTGTTGTCCAGAGAGCGGACGTTGGACAGGAAAAGTGAAGGAATCGGGGGTCGGGGTAGGTTTTTGCTGATCAAACTGTCCTTAAATTTACAAAGTTCAGTCCTGCCATAACTCCTTCGCATGAGGCGCATAAGTTTGGGCTCGGAACCGACGTAAAAACTACTTAACTCAGGGTGTTCACTAGGAGCGTGAAAAGCCGCTGCACTACTGTGCGCCGCCATCTTGCTTTCCGCCATCTTGCTTTCCCAAAAAATCAATATTTTGTTCTGATTTACCTAATTCAGAACGATATTAGCTCTAATTGTATTGAACACAGACCATAATAAAGATTAAAAGCTTTGGTACACCTATACTTAATAAAGTCACATGGTCATAAACACAAATATGCACACACCCACACACATACACATAGAAATTGTATCTTTCTCAGTTAGCCACTGACCTTGGCTCAGAACCTGCTATCATTGCCCATCTCCCTGTGGTCTGAGTGTGGTGTGTGTGTGGTTTATGTCCTCGCCTGGTGTTGTAGTCCATCTGTCCAGGCTGCCAGCCAACTAGACCTGCTTACACTGTAGTCATTTCATCATGATGGCCTATAAAATGGGTGTGATGAAAATGCTATGTTTTTTCCACTCTTCTACTAATCTTTACTACATTGGTTTTATGATGCAACAATAGGACAATATTTAACTTGAGAACAAAAACTGGTCACAAATGTTTCATCTTAACACTTACACTAACTGGGGAGATTTAAATAAAGTATTTTGCAACCTGTTGGAAAAAGAAAATCTCCGATTCTGATTCACTGTAAATGATTTTTAAATGAAATACATTTTTCAACAAATACATTTCTAAAAACACCAACAGTTTGTTGATCAGCACCAAGGTCAAACATATCTGAAATGTTTTAGGGGGTTAAAACGTTTTTACATATAGACATTTCTGTGTGTACTTTGCATACATTCTTTTATGGTTACGTATCTGTGGTGACCCTGGAGGTGGATTGGTTGCATAAGCCCAGCCCCTTTACAATCTCCAACAAAAGAGGCACAATAAGAACAGCAGATTGACATAAGTATACATTATCAAAAATATACTGATTATATTTTTTTTCCTAATTTTTAATCTCTTGATTTTTTTTACAAAATGGAAACTGTAAAAAATATACTGTATAATATGGCACCTGGCAATTACCAGTACTTTATGTATTTCTAAATTACTCAAAACAAGACCATGTTAAACTAATTTGATGTAAGTTAACAGCAAACAGGTGGGTATGTGTTGTTTTAGAGTTTATGTAAATACAGACTTAAAACTGCGTTTGTAACAAATTAGAAGAGCTGACAACAGACTTATGCGATTCATCAACCATTAGCTGACCACCTAAAATAGGCCTGGGTCTCAGCCAATTGCTGTTTGTGAAGCCTCTTAGTGGTGATACAGTTATTTTACATCAGTGAAACAATCATTTGTATATTTCCTGTGAAAGAAGGCAGCAAAATTAATTGGACAGGCTGGAGGTAGCAAAGATATCATCTAAATATGGTCACGGTCTGATGTGTGCACAAGGAAACCCTGCTTCATCCATTGAGTTAGATGCCTTTTTGGATAAAAGGAATGAATCATAGGTCAAAGTTAAGTAGTTTAACAAACACAAAATCAAGGTCCAAGGAGAAAGTTTAAAACACGTCTAGTTGCCTGGAAGCAAAACAAAAAGATGCTCTATGTCTTTGACACAGTTTTGGAATCTTTTAGAAATTTATGAAATTTCTTTTAAGTATTTGCCTCTTATGTTTAGAATATATCGCTGCTCATTTGAGATATACCTTTGATTTTGCACTTAAGGTCATTCTGAATAAGTAGGATGTTTTCAAGCAAAGCAGTGAATTCCGAATTAGATTTATTTGTTGTGATAATTTTCTTTAGATCAACAGGACTAGAATCAAGCCCTTTTTGGAAACTACTGACATTAAGACACTCACCTGTGACATTTTTACAATGACTTATTTTCGCTTTCCTTTAAGTGCAACCTTATCCTCTGGCAAGACAACAGGTAAAGTGTGTTCAGACTGTTGGCTGCCTTTCTTAAAGATCAGACTACAAAAATATTCAAAAACCCAAGTAGGAAAAAAGTAACGGAGGATTTGGAAGATGCAGCAAAATAAAGATTGAAGCCAGAAGTAGGGATAGAGGGAGGAAAAATGAGAAGCAATGAAGAGAGAGGTATGTAGGGTTTTGTGAGGCTGACCTACATAGACAGAGAGGATTGGACACACTTTGTCTTTAGAGAGACACTGTCGCAGCTGCTGTGGACAGTGTGTATGTGAAGTATCTGAATGTTTATATAGTGTATTTTCAAAATGCATATGACATGGTCTTCTGTATTTTATTCAATTTAAATGTAAAAGAAAGTTTGAGAAATATAAACATTTACTGTTTCCAATCATCATAATAAAGTAGAACACTAATGAAGAATGTATTTGTTTAATTAATTAGTTAAAACATTTTAAATCATGTATTATAAAGGCTGCATATCCCACCATATTTCTATTCTAAATTAAACTAAATTTAGTAACAGTATACAGCAATAGATACAGTAAAAATAAATCACTTGTTGGAGGTAAGTGTAAGTGAACTACTGCATCGATCCAGTGTGACATGTTGGGGTCACTGTATGGCTCATACAATTGTTAAGTAAGCCTCAGATGAATAGCATTCTTCTTTATCAATGACATTTTATGGCCTATCCATTTTTTTATACTGTGTCAATGAATACTGGACAGTTGTCCACCCACTCCAATAATGTGTAAGCCTTCAAATGGCCCAGACATAACATTTTTCAATTAAAAAAGAGAAACTAAATGTTGTAGTTTTCCTTTACTGGAAGCCAAAAGCGTGTGTGATGTGCTATTAATCAAAATGTCCTATGATTAATCTTGTATGTTTGATTGTGGGAGACAATGTTTACTTTAACATATGTAATGTATTGCAGCTCTGTTACAAGAAGGATCATGGGAAGTAGATAAAAACTATTCAAGACACGGTGCTTAAAGTTACACATGCAGAGATACACACAGAAAATGCGTAAAAAAATACTTAAGACCAGGTTCAATTCACGACCACTGGTAAACTTATTAATTACATAAAAAAAACGGTTGCTTTAAAGTATTTGATAAGAAAAGCTTCCAATAAAAGAGGCAGCGAGAATATAAATGCAGAGGGACCAAATAGGAAAAGGATCCAGATGACAAAACATTTGGATGTTTACTTGTTATTTATTTAAAATGCTTGAATTTACACTTAAAATTATATTTTACAATTTTATTTTTTTCAAAATAAATAAATTATGTATTGTGTCGACAGTTACTCACTACTTGAGAAACAGTTTTAGCAATTACTATTTACCTTCTTGAGTTATATTTGACATCTTTTACTTTAACTTGAGTAAAACTCAAGAAGTGATACTCTCACTTATATAAAATTAATTGCGACTCAGACTATCCCTCAGGTAAGATACTTTTAAAATGACTTGAATCAATGCTCAACATGAAAAAACATTCCTAACAAAGAAACATTTTAAAATGTTTCTATATCTGAGGAAATTAGGATTTATTTATTTTATTTTTTTGCTATACACAGTAGTTAAATTTATGAATACGCTTCACCATGCTTTAAATATGAGTTTCTGAGGTTCTAAAAGGGTAAACTTTGTTTTGAAATTCAGCTTGATTTGTTTTGAAATTCAGCTTGAAACAATTACAACTATTTTGATTTCATAGGTGAATAACAACAACCATGTCAAAATTCTGCTTTAGTATCATGAGCCATGTGCTGCTGCCTGGATTCTATACAAAGAGCATATCAAAAAGTTTCTTTACATTATTTTATATATTAATATCCAGAATTTGTTAAATGGTTACTCAATGAATGTGAGCTTTAGCTACTGTTTCTCTTTGCCTGACTTGTATTCATTACCTAATAAATGTAGACAAACTATCTTGAGCCTCTCTAATTTGTATTTTCTTTCAATTTCCAGTCCTATTCTAAAATCTAAATTATTAATTGATGACACGTCAGAAACTGGAGTGAACAGGAAGTTCAGCATGGTCCGACATGGCCCTCAGCTTGTGTATGTTCTTCGGTGGGGATCATTCAGAGCAGAGAATACAACTATGTGGGATATGGTGATGCATAAAAAGGCAGTGATATAAATATTTCAACAGGAAACATTAGTGGGACTTTCTTATTTTCTTTTAAGAAATCTGTTCTTTCTGGATTTTCCTGTTCCCGGTTTTCTCATTTTACGATCAGGCGTACTGGGAAAAGCCAGAGTCATGGCAACAGACTTTACTTTGAGTGCAAACACATGGTTTTCATATTGCCTGATATGCAAATTAAATTAGAGAGTAGACAGCTGGGTCAGGCGGGACAGAAACAAGGCCATGCGTAGACCCACTGACTCACAGAAAGAGGTTTGCTTTTGGATTCCTGGAAGGTTAATGGAGTTGGTTCAACTCTGGTTCCCACTCTGAGGTTTTTACAGGGAAAGACATTTTGTGTTTGGATCATTAGTGTCAGTCTTTCAATAATTGTAAATGCATGTGTGTATCATTGTTCCTGTATAAGTTATTCACATTAACTATTACTTTTTTGTAATTGCCGCTTCAACATGAATTGCTAAACTATTCAAAACCTAAGGATTCACAGTGTCCAAACCACTGATATTTCCAATAATAAACCAACAGAATGTAGTGTGTTTTTGTGAAGTAAAAGGAAAACTATTACACCATTTCCATTTTTTACAAAACGGAAAATCTGAAAAGTTTGACATGCATTATTATCCAGTCATACTTTATGAATGACCTTTGTTGCAACACCAGCTGCAAGTCTTTTGAGGTATGCCTTTATGAGTCTTACGGACCTAGAGTAGGGGTAAATAAAAATATTGATACAATTATTGATTTTCTAATCCAATAGGAATTCGGATAACCTTGTTAAAAGATTACATTCACTGGTCAGTGGTTCTGCAGCTTGGTAAGATACACTTTGTTGAGCCGCCAAGCACTGTCCAGGGATGGTCGAGATTTCAAAGTAAAGCACACCACTTCCTACATTTGACACACTTTCTGTCAAAGGGATGAAGAAGGTAGCCAGTTTGAGGAGTTAGTTGATTGCATATTGCCATTTCTTTGCCACCAAGCACACAGTACGTCCTAGTGAGCTGACTGCCTCCTCAGACCCCCCTGACACTGACTACAATGCTGCAGGAAGTAGGAGTAGGAGAGGGTAATTGCTAGTTTCTTTTTTTTTTTTTATAAAGTCACTCTAGGGATCTGGAAATTCACTAAATGTAGAGTCGATAGGTTGCTGTTACAGGCAGTTGGCAAACAGGAGTATACGGAGTGCCTTACATATGGGGAGTAAAACTATTATATAAGTATGACATTATTAAGAGGTGCTCAAATTAAATAACTACATGTAAAGTACTTATTACTGTAATTGCAACATTGAAGCATTAATGCAATATTGAATTGAGTCTAAATCCAATCATGATCTAAAGAATAACGTTTAAATTAAAAAGTGAAGTTCTTAACAATACCCAGCCCTAATCTACAGTGTGAAATGTTTGCCCATTCTTTTATGCAAAATACTTCAAGCTCATTTGAATTCAGTGGATAAGAAAATCCAATTTCAGGTCTTGTCACAGATCATACATTGGATTTTATTCTGTTTTATCTGCGCTTCATTTATGATTTTTTTATGATTTCCACTTCGATATTTAATAAAATATTTTATTTAGTGTTTCTTGTGTCAGCAAGGAAGGAGAGCTGTTTCTTTACTTATACTGTAGGAGTAGTGTATAGTAAAAAAATGTGTCCATAGAAACAATAATTATTTTTAGCAATGATCTAGAAGTAGAAGAGGTAGAAGAAGAAAAATCTCTGTGGCATGACAAATCTCACCTTCCTTTCTACCACGTCATATTTTGTGCCTTCCCTGACGTCCGTTTTAAATATTGCATCAGCATTGAAAACAGCAAACCAAGTCCCTGTCCACACTAACACGGATATTTCTTGGAGAGATTTCCTCTATAGTACCTCCAGTCAAAAACAAACATAAAAACTTCAAGACTTTTATGATAGAAGACAGGCCCCTCTAACTCTCTCGTATTTTCTACTCGATTTGTCAAAAATAAATAAATACAAAATAAAATAAAATGATACAAAGAGAAACTACAATCTTTATGCCAATCAATGTAATGGCCATGTTAACGATTTTGCTTTTTTGAATTATGTTGTCATTGTCAAGATTAAGGCCTCCTGTTGGTATGCGATTAACTTTTCGATGCATTTAAATGAAATACTACAGTGTAGACAAAGCATGTTTCACACTGGCCTTCCGCAGATATATAATATGTGTAATATATGTCAGTTTGGTAATATAACTAAGATTTGACTGACACTGGGATGTATTGAATTGTTTTGAACACAAGAACAGAAAAAGACATAGGAAAAGTGTATATTTTATCCCTTCAAATGTCTTCTTCACATCTTCTGAAACAGTAAAAAAGGTACAAAGGAACAATTAGCTCGGTTACAAAGTTTAAAGTAATTGCAGTAAAATGCAGCTCAAAGATAACACTGTACAGGATTTAATACCACATTGTATTGTTTATTTCTCACCTGTCATCTACTTCAATGAGAACAATAGTTGGTGACAAGCTGCAGTGATGAACAATTAACTCGGGTGTTTAGGTCTTTTGCGTTGTTATGTTTTAAGATAATATACATTCATGCACACTCACAATAATGCTAAATTTACAAACCTGTTGCCTTGGAAACACTGAAGCAGGCTCTCTGCCATCTAGTTAACACAATGGAATTATAGCCACGTATGTGCTTCAGTATGTGTGTATGTGTGTCGGAAACAGCAGTGAAACTGTGGTTGCGCTCCCTCCACGTGCTGCGTTGCCATTATGTTGTCTCACTGCCAAGCTAGTGATAGCTTCAAGATGTACTACAGAGACTAAAGGGAAAAAATAGCACAAAGTGTACAAAATGTGAAATAAAATGAGGTAGAGACATTTAGCTACTGCTTGCTTGACTGAAACCAAGCCCTTAGAATTCACAGGAGGCTCACAAATCATCTGAACTGGTTTTAAAAGGAAAAGTTAACCTTCTCCAAGGAGACCATTTATAATGAGCCAGAGTGAGCTCAGTGCAGTTACATAGCTTTATTACACAAGCAAGATGTTCTTGTGTCTGCCTGCAAGATAGTTCTTTGGAAAAGAAATAAAGTAGTAAAAATTTCATGAGATTACCAAGATAGTGAGACATTTTTGTAAATAGGCAATAGAATTGACAATATTTCTACAAAAGCTGAAAATACTTGCTCTTTCAACAGAAACTGAAAATGCTGACTTAATCCTCCAGTAAAAAGAAATAGGAAAAGTGTTTTTGTCAATTATATCTAATTATATTAAGTATCAAGCCGCTTTGTACACAAGTGCTGGTATGATTGAGCAGAAGCTGGATAAATGCACTAGGGCTCATCGGCAGTGATGTTTGCATTGCTCTGGTCTGTTTTGGTGAGGAAACAGCTGAGTCTTAAAGCAAAGCTCCCAATTTAATAACCAAATTATGTTCAAGTGATAGTGTATGGTGATGTGATGAGATTCGAAAGAGCAAGAACCGAGATAAAAGAGGTTGAAATACATTTTAGTATAGGGTGGCTGAGTTCACCCTTAGAAGCAACAAAATCAGATAATTCATATAAGGGAGGAAAGGAGTAGAACTGCAGCTCCCTTAGTTGATTTGGACAACCTCATGCATCTTTTTGGAGATTATCCAAGCACATCCCACAGGGAGAAGTCCCAGGGACAGACTCTGAAACCACTAGAGAGATTATGTCTTCTTTTTAGCCTGGGAGAGCTTAAGGATGATTGGTAGATTGATGAGATCAGAGAATCAAAATTTAAATCTAAAGGTAATATTATTCTTCCATTTCTTCAAATTGCTGAATATGCTACTAGACACAGAAAAAGTAGTGACAAATTAGATAAGCAATTGTAGAGAAAAATAAAAACACACAATTTCTAATAAATAAAAAAGCAACAACGATTATGTAGTTTTTTTTTTGTTTTTTTTCAGAATATACTTGCTGAGTTTATAAAAAAACCTATTAAGGAAGCTAAATTGGTAAACTTTGGGTCGGAATTAGGCTTGTTTTTACAAAGTATCTAAGCCTATTTGGGGAATGGGGAACCTCATATCTGCAAAAAACACTCAGCTATATTTGGTGGTTCACTTACACACCCTTTAAAAATAATACAGTTACCAATTATAATAGCATGCCACCAGCACATCAGCAGGTGCACAACTTTTAACCCATGCGTGTCAAACATAAAGGGAAATCTGTTGTAGAACCCTGAATGTGTGCCTATATAATATTTTATCAACCAAATCAAACTCTTTTATCGATGTTCTGCCAAATTGGATCAACTTGAATATATGTTTATTTGATTTTAGGATTAACTCATCTGATACAGAGGCGGGTATTTATTAATACAAAGTTTGTTAGTTGGTAGTTTGAGTAAATTCATGATCTTAATATGGAGCGAAAATAAAATGGGTTTGACACCCCTGCTTTAACCTGTTGATAGTCGATGCTATGGAATGGGCTAATTGCAAAGTAATGTAAACTGACGACAATTGGTAACATCCACAGTTTCCTAATCTGGATTTGGAAAATGTTTTTTCAAACGTTAAGGCCATCAATCCCAGTTAACCTATTTGGAGGGTGCCAACATTTAAAGAGCCAATTCTCTACTTATTTCTGTCTCTATTTCTATGTGTCCGACATAATAGGAAATCTTAAAACCACACTTTCAGAGTCTGTATATAACTGAAAACATGGGGGGGTAGTTTGTGATTTTATGGTGGCCACATCATATTTAATAAGTCAAGCGGCAGGGACAAATATTTAGGAGTGTTTATAAGACCGAGTTTGTGACTGATGCTGCTTCCCTTCCAAGAGCTTAAAACTACCCTCTATGTTAAACAGTTGGTATGTAGGGCACTGTACATAATTTGAGTACAATAGCCTTTATGGTTATTATACACCTTAAAATCCAATCTGCTAAACGCACATTATATATATATATATATATATATATATATATATATATATATATTATTAGTTCTGTTTTTTTATATTAGTTTTTTTTAAACTGACTATATCATACTGCTAATCCTGCTAATCATGCAGAGAGAGCCCAGAATGTATGCATTCCCTGACAATGGTTGGAGTGAGAAATAAGGACAGAATTCCATTCTGCTAGTGTGTAAGCTAACGTCCTAATGACTGTTTGTTATATGATCAGTTTAACCTTTAAACTTCCATACTTCATAATTCCAACATGGTTGTGGGAAAAAAATGTGCAGTGTAAGCTTCTGTGTATGTTTTTTGTTGTTGGTGTTGTTACAGGGGCATGACAACATGTCAATGATTCATGCATTTTATTCATATGCACAAATGAGAATCAGACAATCTCCTGATCCTTTAGTGTTTGTATGCTTGGGTGACCATTGATTCACCAATGCACACAGTTCAGTTTTTTCAGCAGGACACAGAAGTACAGATTAGAGCCATGTAGTTTAGTAACTGCATAAGGAATTTTGTGGAGTAATGTGTTTCAAGATTTTGACAATTGCTGTTTTTGTTTTGAGTTTTCTGTTTCTCATGGCTTTTTTGACAAACTCCATTGTATTTTATTCTGTAAGCATAAGAATAAAAATAATTTTACTCGCTAGGTGTATTTTTTAGAAGACTAAAGCAAATGCTCATGCCTCTGAAAAAAATCAAACTGCACTGGTAGATCTATAAATATGATTTAGTGCCCCTTGAGCACGGCAGTTAACCTCTGCTGCTTTAGTCAAGGGCACAACTGAAGGCTGAAGCACAGAAGGTACTTTCCGTGAATAAGTGCTCAAAATAATATGTGCTGAGATCTCCATTTCTAATCTGAGAGGATTCCTGTAAAACGTTTTTAAAGTAAGAGTCATATAAATTTTTTTTGGCATATTCGTTTAAATAATCAGCATTCTAAAATAAAGAATCAAGAAAGTATGCTTGTACATATTTCACTGTATAGGCACAATTGCTTGGACCTAGACATGTATCCTTTAGGTTTTTCCCTCATCATCTGTGTCAGGCTGGGTTTTAATGACTCGAGCAGAGGTGGAGTAGAGTGATAAGTAATTTATTGAGGGGTTGAATATAACAGAACACGAAAGGAATAACACCGGGAACAAACGACAAACAGGCAACGGAACAACGCGAGACGTAAACAAAGGGCGCGGAGGCGGAACTAAAATGACAACAAGCAGGGAAACAATAAACGCCGG
>JAVLVB010001023.1:1811229-1824555 GCA_032876305.1 Orestias chungarensis | reverse complement strand
GCTAGGAGCAACGAGGAATAGCAGGGGCAACAACAGACGATCCAGCGGTGAGTGCATGATTGCATGTGGCTTAAATAGTGTGGAACCGGGGTGTGATTGGTGGAGAGGAGGAGTGAATTATTGCAGACAGCTGTGAATGAAGGCGGAGTGACGAGACACAGGGAGGAAACGGAACCAAACAAAACACACATCATGACAATCTGTACATTCCCCTTTAGAAAAATTTATATTTGGGCGTTCCTAGCCTGTGCATTGTGCTTCCAGATTGTTGGAAGATTACACGAAGTCCATAAATCAATCTGCTGAACGCTTATTAAACTCTGTGCTGTGTGCTGTGCTTTTAGTACATCAGCAGACCCATGAAATCCCGTTTCTAGCTCCACAGAGCTTCCAGCTCTTTCTGACAAACACACAGGGGGGAGAAGGCTACATGATAAAAGAGCACTGCTCAAGTATTGTATTATAATTGAACAGAGAAAATAGCAGGTGCTCTTTTTTTGCATCTACGGTTTCACAAAAATCCCTTCTCATATAGTTATCCGAGCACCTGCTCTCACATCTTCTAATTGTTTGCACATTCCCATTTCTTTTGCAATGGTAAACACCCTTATCTGCTGCATACCTGTCACTTCCTCGGCTCTCCTGTCCTGACAGACATCTTGGCTCCAGGTGGCCAGCAGAAACCTCGCCCCTTGGGCCAGCGGTAGAGAGATTGATGAATTAGAGGTTCTATGAAGGCTCCAGTGAGGTCTCCTAAGGGGCTGACGTGGCGGACAGGCTCCATCGAACACCATGCAAGCAGAACTAATAGGCATGCTCTGGATGGGAGGAAAAAGATGTGCAGGTTAATATAGGTCACTTTGTTTATTAGACGCACAGAGGAGACACACAGAGAGATGTGAAACTTTGTGAGGTGCTGAGAAACAACTTGTTTAGCTGTAGATTGAATACACAAAGAAGCTTGTAATGGCAGTAGAGTGAATGAGCGAAATCCCTTACTATACCTATACCTACTATCTCACATAATAAATGACAGTAGGAAGAGATGATTAATTTTATTTTAAAATGCTAATGTTTCGGACAAATTCGTCATATGCTATGTGTATGGTAAGTGTTCACATTTCAAACTTTTTGTAAAGCTGACTTACTAAAAACCGTTCTCCACCTTCAACCCTGTTTATTTTAAGCCCGGAGTTACTTTCTGCCATCTCCTGAACATGATGTCAGATGATTATCCTCACACTTAAACGGAAGCAGAAGGGCAGATGTTTGTTTTTCTTTAGATTTTATCCGGATTTGCCAGAGGAACGTGTATGTACGACCTAGCCACTGCACACCTGTAAGACAGTGTGTCCAGACGAATACAGATTGTCCTCTCCGGGGAGGCGTGTCTCTGTGTCTGGTCAACCTCATGACATCACCCTCTAGTAAATCATGAGGACACACTGTCCTACAGATGTTCTTCCTATATAAAGGGATGTTCATGTTGCTATGGCGACTGCAGGAAGTGTTATATTGCAAGCATGTGAGCGTTTTTATTGACTTGATTTACGTTTTTTACCTTTCATCTAACATTGTTATATATCAATCATAAAGATTAAAGCAGTAACTTGACCATGTTTTTTAGATTTTTTTATTTATAGTGCATTAGTCTTAAAATATTAGATTTTTTTACTTTTCTATAGGGAGAGTCATGAGCACATTTTTTATGTGAAAATCTACCTTATTACTTTTTTTATATCATCAACATTATAAATCCTTTCCAAGCGAAGCACTAAACAAGTCAGACATGCATTGCTTCTTGTCTTATGAACAAATTAGTTCTAACTTTAAAATTACAATTAGAAAATATAAATACAACTTAATGGCATGTATGTAAAACAAAAGGACACCAAAGCAAATATTCATTTCCCAATGCATTTTACACCATAACCTTGTTTTAGTCATTTTTTAGCTTTCACCCAGTCTTTGCTTGGTTTTTGTATGTACTTCAAATCATTGTCATGTTGCAGGGTTCAGCTGTGCTTCAAAATATTTTTAACAGGTTTTTAGACATTTTCCTTAATTTCCTATAAGGATAAACTGTTAAGAAACCCCCAGCTCCACACTTTGTAGCCTGTGTGATGTTCTTTTCTTGCATTTATTTTAAGCCAAAAACATGTTAACGTGTTTACCCATTTATTAAAATCTATCTAAAAGAAGAAAAAGATAATGTTTTATCCAATTTTACCTGCTTGTGGAGAACTTTTCGGACTACAAAGGACAAGTATTACCCGAGCTTGATAACTTTAGACAAGGAAAACTATTTAGTTAAAAAAATGGTCCACAATGATGTTTTCAAACACCAGTAAATTTTATTTACTCATACTGAATTAGGTGTATGAATAAACATATTATATATGCATCCTCTACTAGTCAAAACAATTTTTAATAATAAATACCAGTAGTTTAACATATTGAAACAAAAACATGGTCAGACACAATATTGCAAGCAGAAGAAGAAAAAAAAGCCTGATAATGACGGAGGGATGAAATGTGAGAGCTGGTCAACATGCAAGACTCAGCAGGAGTTCAGATCACAACACTGAGTAGATAGTTACATACACACACAGACACTGGAGGTGTATAAGTACCTTATACACACACAGCAACTGGAGATGTATAACCACCTTATACACACAGGGTAAGGAGCTGATCCAATCAAGATGGGACAATAAGATATAATGTTGAAGAGCAAACATGTACAACATGTATGGCTAGTGCAGGAATACAGTGCGGATGCATAAACCTGAAAGAGCATATAGCCCTAAATGTGTTATACATCTGGCATATTTAAACTCAGCCTGGATGTTTGTTTTAAACAGGAAGTGAAGCAGACATCTGTAAGGAAAACATTAAACAATGTTAAAAAAAAAGTAGCAATTTTGGAAATAGTAGGAGCTATAAAGGTTTTCTAACATCCAAAGGTCTTTCTCTTTAATTATGAGCTTAAGTGAAGCAGCATTTTGGATGAGTGGTGAGATATCTTTCAGAAACAAGAAAAGTCCAGTTGCCTTTGATTTAAGTACCCAAGATAATCAAGTAGTGGATGACTTCGAATATAAACCAGACTCAAGAGTATTTGCATAAATAATTATTTTTACCAGGCGTTCTTCCTGGGATAAGGATTTGCCAGGGTAGAAGAACATGTTATCCCATAAATGGATGCATTCAGAAAAAGTGTGGTTTCACTGGAACTAATTGCCCTTTACATTACCACTGAGAGGTAAAGTGTGTGTACTGCAGTGAACTGTACAGAAAAACTGCATTGTATTGTGTTTCTGTCATACGCTGACATATAAATACAGAAATGTATTAAATATTTCAGTGATTCATTGAGCAGTATACCATGCCTTTGTATAATTGAGCAGCGCTACTACTAAATTAATTAAAAGGCAAAAAGAAAAATGTCCACACACAAATTAATGACAACACCCATTTCCTGAGTTTGCAGTTTGGTTGCATCAATAAAAATCACAGGTCAGCTTAATGTCTCTTGAGAAAAAACTAGTCAGCACCACACTTCTCTTGGTCAGTAGATTGTCAAAAAAAAGAAAGAAACAAAATCATGTAAAAGCTGAATCTGACAGATTGCTCCAAGAAAACAGAGCAGCAGCTCTGTTTGTTTGCCTTACTGATTTGACAACTTTTCTGTGGAGGTCAATGTCTGGTCAGTGATGGTAAAAAAGTAAATAAAAAATTACATTACATCTGAGTTTAATCTTGAAAAAAATTTTCACTATGTATGTCACATCTAAATATTGATAATAATTTATAATTGTGACCGGTCATAATCAAACCAGGAACAAGTCTAAAAGTTTGAATTATAAAACTTTTATTAATCAAAATACATATAATTCATTCAAAAACATAAAAAAAAAAGAATTTGGCCATTTAAACTCTGACACTCTGGAATAAAATAGTGATAAAAAACAGTTTTAAACCTTTTAAATAACTTGTAAGTCTTTTCACACTGATACAATTTGGGTGTAAACAGATATAAACTGCTGTAATATGATTGATATAATACTATTTAAGCTCATCTTCAAGGTTATATTTATGTGGGAACCAGATCTGTGTGTGCGTACCATGCTAAACGTCGCAACCATGTTCTAAAAACAATAAAAGATTATTAAACTCATTGCATGAGAAACTTAAAAGCATTCCTTAAAATATAAATGCCTACAATTGTAAAAGTTGACCGATGAACGA
The DNA here is from genome assembly GCA_032876305.1 of Orestias chungarensis. Classification (NCBI taxonomy): domain Eukaryota; kingdom Metazoa; phylum Chordata; class Actinopteri; order Cyprinodontiformes; family Cyprinodontidae; genus Orestias; species Orestias chungarensis. Next base: position 1,820,304 of record JAVLVB010001023.1, on the reverse strand, counting down.
TAGCACAAGCGAGTGCATAAGCAGCCTCGATAGGTTATGCAAGCACAGAAGTACTCAATTTAAACACAAAGTCTACCATTTTTATACCTGCAAAACTGCTATTTAAAACTGGGTGTGGTTTCTACATTAATTCAACTAGTATACTTTTGAAAAAACAAAGAAAAAAAAAAAAAAGTGTTTTCTGATAAATTGATGGAATTTTGTTTTTCTCCATGTGTGATATAGGGACTCTTTCCTACTTTTTTCGGTAGCACATCACACTTCTGCTAAATATGAGACTTAAATTTGTGTAAGGTCCATGATAGTGAGGATTGTATGGGAGGTCCATGTGCATGGTTGTCTTTTATGTTGTTAATTATGGACAGGGGTTTACAAGGACACAAGCCACATACAGCATGTTCTCCACTGAGCTTTAAGAGAAAGTGTAGGTGGATTGTAGGTTCTTTGTGTTGCCTTTAATCCTAGAAATTTACATGCAACACACAAACATCACAGGACAAACATATGTCCCTTCTCTTTTGCCTTGGTCCTTCAAAATGCTCCATACAGTCGGTAAAGAGAAGCACTGCATACATTAGATAGTGAAACATCATAACTGGGAAATATGCTGGTTTTTAATGAATAGGAGGAATGCTCAGTTGAAGATTCTGCTGGCAAAACAACCTCAAAACCATGCTTTTGAGTTTCAGAGCATACAAAATGCACATTGCAGGAGATGCAATCGCATGCTAAGTTTAGCATGAAATCCTTATCGAATTTAATATTCAATCATCGTAAAAGTGCTTGGGTGTAAAAAGCATAAGCAGTCACAGCAGGAGCAGCATGAATGATTAGAGAAAGAGAAAAAGCAAGCTTGTCAGATTTATATGAAATGAGTCAGCTGATACTGATAAGCTGAAGTGGTCTACAGCTTCTGTGTTCTACATAAACTAGAGCAATGCACAGCAGATTTTATCGCCTCGCCTTATTTATTTCCTCCAATTGCTTTTGAGCTTCAGAGATTTGTAACAAATTTTTGGTGCATCAATACAAAATGTATTACTTAGATCATTTAGTTCAACAAGCTGATCTATTGATTAGGCTAAAACTGTCCTCACAAACAATCTTTCGTGTATGCCACCATCCGCACATTCATTTGTACTGACTAGGAATTGAATGAATGATGTAGCGAGGTGGATTTTAAATTGAGTACTTAAAAATTAAGAAAAACTAGGTGTGTATGTGTTTAGTTCGTTTTTTCAAATTTCTGTTTGATAAGTTGAAAACTGAACTAACACATTTAAAGCATATAATTTTTTAGCCCTTTAAAGGATCGTTAACCTTCACAGCAGTAAGATATATTGTATTAAATAAATGTATTTTTGTCTACAACAATTTTGTCAAGCTCAACAGTTCTTAAGCGCCTGTGACCTGAAGCCTTTAGATATGACCCTGCTTCAGCAAGCCTGTATCATAATAGATGTTAAGTGTTACCGTGAAAAATGAACAAGTATTTCTATCAAAAACATGGATTTCACACCGTGTGTGTGAGTAAGCATGCTAAGTTAAACACTCTGAACGTAAATGGCATTGTAGAAAATGCAGTATTGCTTTTCCCTACAAGTCCTTCATACTATTTCGGCTTTAATTATCCTTATTTTTAAAGGCACCACTGAATCTGGGAACAGTTAACCGAGTGCTTAACACTTTTGCCACTAACTGTGTTATAGTCAGTGTTACTAGGTAGCGCTTATAGATGGTGTGTTTACTGTTTGTTTATCTGTGACCGACTGTTAACCAGTGCGGGCTAATTCAAGCATACGTTCAGCAATATGCCAAAAAGTTGTCTTGACGTTTTAGAGCTCTCCAAGCAACCTTAGGTTCATTCGCCACATTGGTTGCAACATATCTTGGACATCCAAACCATTTTTTTTAACAACTTTTAATTTTTTTTTACATTTTAGTCACATGAAACCAGAAGCACCGTTTTTACCAATAAACCAATAAACTAATATGAGGTGTTATTTTAAGCTAATAATATGACTAATCATATTATCACATATTGCAAGTAAGTAATACAAATGTTTGGTAATATTTGGTAGTTTTTTTTTATTTCAGGCATACAAACTCTGCATACCAATAATATACAACATATAATATTTATGCCTACATCTGATATAGATCTATATAAACGTGTTCATTAGTGAGATAAATCTGGTTTATTGGCAATCAAAGTCACGATCACAATATTTAACATCTTCTGTAGTGAACTGAGTGTTTTTTTTAACTTTAAAAGCCTTAAATTCTTACCTAAGTGTAAGAAGGCTCAGAGATATCGTCTCTGATTTAAAACTTTTAAATGATAACCAAATAACCAAGAAACCACCACTGTCCACTGTATAGTTAATGGACTAATATTTTAGTAGATGGATTAAGTTAAAAGTAACTGGAATACTTCTTAGCCTTAACTTATTTTTTGACCCAAACATTTTATGAAATATTCATAAAGGGATCTAGTGGTATACACTTCGACTTTATGCGCACAGCATCATTGTTACCAAGCAATCTCCATTTCAGGCTATCAGACGCTGCCATTTTGTCAAAGCTCATGGTGTCTTTGACATATTCACAAGATGTTCTTTGGCATCAGTGCCCTGATGCACCAACCATAGCAGCGTATAATTCCTTTTAAGCAAAGACCCATCAGACGTACACAGATGTGTTTCTTCCCTGACTGTCTTTTGTCCCTTGATACACCAGTAGCTGCAGATTTTTCATAGGATTTATTTGTCTTTTTCGATCTGTTTTTTGTTATTTTACAATCTTGCTTTAGCCTAAAGCCTTCACTCTCTCATGTGAGACCCTCCAGCCGTCATTACTTTTCCCATTGTACAGTCGGTTTAATTAAATCTGCTCCGTGCAAACATGAGGAATACTTTAGATTCAATTTATCAGACACTAACTTAGAATGTTCTTTTTAAAAATTAGTTTATTCATTTTCCTCAAGTTCCAGATGTACATCAAACTCTAAATTTGGTTAAACTGTTCTTTCCCTACCAGATCCGCCTATTTGATCACGAAGTGTTAAAAATGAAACTTCCTTTACTTTTTAGGGATAACATGTGACAGCTTGGAAACAAATGAAGGTGAACTGTACTAAAACTGAGAGTTTTCTTAGTTTGGAAATTCACTGCCTTAATTTAAAAGAATTCAGAAGTTGAAAAAACAATAATAAAACCTTGGATAACACTGATAATAAAAACATTTTATTCTTTCTATCTTGTTTATTAAGGGTGTAACCTTTTCTCTAGCCCCCCTTCAGTCTTTTTTGCTCTCTCGTTTAAAAGATGCTTTTTTGGATAGTAAAATAGGCTAAGTTGGTACCTACTTAAATAATTTTTTTAATTTTACTTTTTTCATTTTTGGATTTTAATTTGTCTTTTTATAGCTTGCTGATCGCAGTTTGAACAGTGCTACTATGGTAACTGCATGGGAGTGGGTGTTAGCAGCTAATCCTATTTGGGTGTCATGGTGAGATTGCTATGGCATCCAGGAGAAGAACTACAGCAGCTTCCTTTGCTTTAATCATATTTCATCAGTAAGGATTTACTAGGTTAGAGGGTAAGATGCTGGGTCTTCTCACAAATACGGTATCACTTAAAGTGGTCACAGTGTAATGCTACTGTACACATAGCTCTTCAGTCTTCACCAGAGGAACATTGACTTTTTCATATAAAGCAATTGCTTATCTGCCATATTATGGTTAGGAAGAACCTAAGTTTACCTCTACAGATACATACCATCACTATTAAACTGACTTTGAATATTTGTTGTCTAACTGGTCACAGACCCAGTTGTATTTAAACTATGCAAATGCATTCTCAGGAAAACAACATCCACTTAGATTTGGAGAGACTTTAACTTCAACATTTCAGCTCTAAAGGCCTCGGTTATTTATTGCAAAAAAATTCAAAGAGAAAGGGATCAAATTAACAAAAAATATGATAAAATCATTTGTGACAATTTGCTTACAAATGTAAGCAAACTTAATTATAGCTTAAATATATAACTCCTCTACAGTCCTTTACAAGGTATTGTGTTGATAGCTAATATATTGATATTTGATGTTCTGGACCTTTTATTTGGTGTGTTTTTTTTAAGTTGTTTAGATTTTTAAAACATATATTCGGTCCCTGTGCAATGGCCTCTTATGGTCTTGACAGCTACTATAGCCATGCATTGTTTACATTTTCAAAATTAGGTACAATTGAGCCAAATTTGTTGTATATCTCTGGCAATGTGTTATTATTTTTGTTCCATAGGTGAATCAAAGATGTATCTCTCAAAAGATAATGTAACAAGAAAGCAAAAAACCTATCAGTAAAACAAATTATCAAAAAAAAAAAATACCAACATTTTATTGACATTGACCTATATGAAATTTGTTTTAACTTGTACTGCAGATTTTTAGTAATGATTTCAAATATGGAAGGCCTCTTTCCCATCACCCTAATTTTTATCTACCTTCACAGATTCTATCATATTCAGGTCAGTACCCTGGCTGGGTCACTTTGATGTTATTTTCAGTCACAGAAAAAATACCATATAATTCAAAAGATTATTTTAATTTTAAACCTGCCAGGGTACAAGTAAGGAAATTCAATGCAGTTTCAAAATAATGTCTCTCCCTATATATGACCATCTCAAGTAATTACTTCACTGGACTTCTAGAACGCAAGCTCTTTTTAATTATAAACATTAGATACAAGTTAGATACAATATGTGATAATGTTGTTGTTTTGGCACATAGAAGCTATTGATTTCACAAAATAATATATCTAGTTTTCTAGCACATGTATACTAAAACAATTATAAATGAAAATCATTTAGAACTTCAGTTTTTAATTTGAGTTGTTTCCCTTGGCATTATTATAAAAAAATGTTCTAAACAAACTCCTAGAAATCAGTTCCACAAGTAAGTCAGATATCTTTTAAATGAAAAAAAAGACAAAATAAAAGTTGCCCGGAAGTTACAATTTAGGATTTTTTGAGTTGAGTAAATGAAAGAATCTTTAATTAGCTATGAAAATAAAGGCTACAACAGAACCTGCTTTCTAACTTTAATTAGCAACTTTATAACTATGGCTTTATAACTATTTCACTAACTACATTTGATCAGCTAATTGTGTAGCATCCGTTGCTGGTTTATTTTTTACTTTGCTTGACAGCAGGGAAAGCAAGGCTCAGTACAGTCAATTTACAATTGAGTAGGGTCTGAAATCCTGATACCAGATATTTTACACCTTTTTTATTACTTGAAGCATAAATGTATAAACACAGCTGAAATATATAAAAGTAGTTAGTAGAGAATATTAGTATTATCAACAGTCAGAATGCTGAAGTCATAAATTGTGGTTAAGTTGTTCTTTCACTTAGTGAATTGGTCTTTTATCATGGAAATCCCAAATTATTTGTATGTTTGGTTTATAAAAACATACAGTCCACATTTTCATATACAAAAGACTTCTCTCCAACAACAAGAAAAAAACTAAATCAAAGTAATTTTAAGTGGAAGACCTCAAATTTTCAGGATTAGTGTAGAAGCAGCATCTAATTCCTTGTAAGAAATGTATTAATGCTTAAAAATGAGAACAGAAAACATATAATAATAGCTATAGTAGGGCTATCTGATGTCAACTTTTTTTTCTTTTTTTGATTTTGACAGTCCAAATATAAAAGCTTTGGTCAAATTAGGTGAGCTAGCTAGAGTTTCTAAACCTATCTGACTTAATTCAAAACAAAGCTAAACTATTGAAACTAAGTTTAAAAAAAACCCTCAAATGCACCTTACCTTGAAAACACAACACATTTATAACTGTAGTTGTCGGTTTTATCAATGGAAAAAGTACTGTAGCCAGCAAAACTGTTAAATTAATGCTTCGCCTTCTCCATTTGGCGGATTTACTCTGTGAAGATTTTTGCATGGGATATCAAACGTCTTTTGCTTCACTTCTAACTTTTTAAAAGTAAATCTTACAGCAAGATTGAAATCAGCCCTTCAGCGTCTCTAAAAATGTACATAAACCAGACTTAATATGGCTGTTTTACTTATTTGGAAATATTTCTAATAAACTTAACAGATCGGATTAAGTCATCTATGTTAATCACATTTTTCGTTCAGACACAATATATTTATGATAGTTAAGTTAATCAATAACCAATACATCAAACTGATTAGGATTAGATATGTGTTTGTGGTTTTTTATTTTGTTTATAATAGTCTCCATAAAGAACCACAGATCTATGAACTTAAATTTTTGTCTTGAGAGTTTTTGTTACTTTCAATTACCTTTTAAGAGAGAGAAAAAGTGAGTCCTTCGAATAACTATGGAAAATAAAGAGATACACCAATTACATAGATAATGCACCTTGTCTAAAACTAAAAAAAGATAAAAATGATTGAAATTATTAGTATTGTAAAAGGCTTGTACAATTGATGTGGTTAAATTGAAGATATTCTATGCCGATACTTCAGAATAATTGAAGTAATTTTTATAAAAACCTTACTTACAGTATTTATTTATTTTTTTTAAGAGCCACAGTGGCTCTGGAGCGGCAGGTTGTACAGTCTGGTTATAATTTATTTGTTTCTGTTGCAAACAGAGCTTCACTGCAGTTTTTACATTTGGAAATTAATTTAAATAGATTTTTTACATACATAAAAATGAGGCTATTTACAAGTTAGAAAGGCTCTCTAAGCTCAGCATGACGGTTAAAGGATGACTGATCAGATGTTTTTGAATTTCCATGACAAAACCCAGAACAGTTCTCTTTGGGGGAAATTTGAATTATTTTTAGTTTTTGTTAGTTTGGATATTTAGCTTTCCAATGGTGTCAACCAACAAAAAAACATGAAAAAACAAACCTGATATGGGCATTCTAATATTAGAACTCTGAAAACAATAAATGCAAACAACGGTATCAAAATTTGAGAAGAAATCTATTCTTCCTAAAGAGACATAATATTGAATTGGGTTCTTAATGAATTCACCTAGTATATTTTGACAAAACAAAAAGAAATTCAAATATTTCAAGAAATTGGGGGGTTTTGTCATTTGTCTTTCTTTTTGTTCTAGTGCCTTGTTCCTATTTTTCCCGTAGAGCGTCACATTTTTCCTATTTACTATATTTAGTTGATTGTCTAAGAACAGCGGTATGGTTTTTGCTTCAGCGTGGTTCTGTGTCTCCTTTTCATACTTGTGCATATCCGTGTTGCACAATAGTTATGTATGCGGACACACCAACATTGTCCTGACACTAAAAATTCTGTTCTACACATTACAGTAGCATCTGTAATTTGATCTCCAGTTGAGCCTGGCTGTCACTGCTATGGGATACATGCAAGTGCTACTTAAAGTAATGCCAGTGATCCAATAAGGACATTGCTTAATCCCATAATACCCTATAAATATGCTGTTTTGCAAGCATTAATGTTCATCAAACTTAGCAAGCCTCTAGTAATGTGTAGCCGTTGCTAATTATTTATCAACATAATTACTTGTCCCTGTGGGAGGACTCAAAGACATGTTGTAGATTTCTAAATGGTCAAGAAAATTAGGTAATATCACTTAAATTCACACTGTAAAAGTAAAAAAAAAAGTATGTATGATTCAAGTCCATATAGTACTGAATCTATACTGGTATTGGGCAATACTACAGACTGCGGTATCGGTATTGCTATTAAAAAGAAAAAAGTTATATCAGGACACCGCTATTAAACTCAGGACACTTCCAGAAAATAGTTTAGCTTTCATTGACTTTCCTAATACATCCTTAACAAAGGGGTTATAGAGAGAGACTTATGCTTTCATTTAACGTCTATGAATAGCTGATGGCCACAGGTCCTGAAGGGAAATGTGTTAAAATGAGAAATTAGATTTTTTTTTCTTTTTGGCTATTAAATGTGATGAGGAATAATAGGTGCTTGTAATTTCACAGCTGATTCCTTGTATGTATTATTTTTATGGCAACCTGCCTTTAGAAACGTTGTTAAAAACTACTTTTAAAAAGTTTTATGTTAACACATGAAGTTTCAAGATTGTGTTCAAGTTACTTCATTATATTTTAAAACACAAAGTTGAGACAAGTTTTGGGACAGTCCTTGGCCTTGAAAACGCAGACCTGCTCTATTGCGTCTTCTTGGTTTTAATACATTCAGTTGTTCTCTAGCATTGAAACTGCCAGTTTTCTTTTGATTTAAAGTCTCAAAATTTATCATAATAGGTCCCAAGATGATGGCAGCATTTGCAGATAAAAAAATAATAATTTTAGGGTTTTCATTCGTAAATGGTCAGAAGGAATATAGGGAGGGGGACTGGAGAACTCTAGAGGAATCTAGTATATGCTGGAAGACAAGGGTGTTGCTTTCCAGTCTGAACCTATGAAGTCAGTTTGGAATGACGTTCCACAATTCCTCAATTTATCTCGGAAAGTTCTAAACGATAATGTATGGGCCAAATATTTTAACAGCATCATTTTGGGATGCTTTTTCTTAGCTGGGACAGGGATGTTGGTTATGGATCATTCCATAAGAGCAATCCTTAAAGGAAATTTGTAAAGAGATGCAAAAAAATGATTGACTTGTACTATGTAACAGAGGTGTTGAGTCGAGTCATGTAACATATAATGAGTCTGACTCAAGCCACATATATGACTAAATCTTTGTTTGGACTTGAACTCTTTGTTTGAAAATATATGTTACACCAAAGCAAAAATATCGTACAAGGAAAAGATCTGGGTGCGTAACAATGAAATTGTTCCAAATTTGCAATTCAAACTACCATGTTTTGCTAGCCAAACCTAGATACAATTTAAAATAAGTCATAAGAATAAACTAGGTGTCAGAATGGGTTTCAATGACTCGAGCAGAGGTGGAGTTGAGTGCTAAGATATTTTATTGAGGGATTGAATATGTACAGAACACAAAATAGAACCAGCAGACACGGAACAACAGAACAACGGAACGGAGCGAGAGGAAAACTAATGGCGCGGAGGCGGAGCTAAAAATAACAACAACAAGCGGGGAAACAATAAACA
>JAVLVB010001023.1:1791067-1811129 GCA_032876305.1 Orestias chungarensis | reverse complement strand
CTAAGAGCAACGAGAAACAGCAGGGGACAACAACAGACGATCCAGCCGTGAGTGCATGATTGCATGTGGCTAATATAGTGAGAACCGGGGTGTGATTGGTTGAGAAGGGGAGTGAATTATTGCAGACAGCTGTGAATGAATACGGAGTGACGAGACACAGGGAGGAAACGGAACCAGACAAAACACACATTATGACACTAGGGCCATTTTACAAAGTATGCAAATTCTTTTATTTGCAAAATATTTTTGGTTGATGTAACCTTAAACATGCTATGACATTCTGTTACATTCTATTAGACCCTGTATCATAACTGAGATGAGTAGAATAGAATAGAATGCCTTTTATTGTATAATTACACTAAAAGACATTGTATTCTATTCTATTCTATTATATTCATCTCAGTTATGATAAAGTGTCTAATAGAATATCACTGCATGACCCTATTAGACTAGTTAGTATCAACTGGTGGCATATGAGAGTATGATTGGGAAAACTGATATGAGTACAAGTTCCTAGCATATACATGTGTGCACATACAGCAGGCACATAATAGGAACTTTAGATGCTGACAGAAGAGTAGTAATTAGGAGTATGTGCATTGGATATTCTTGGTACATACTGATCATTGTCATCTGTCTTTGTGAGAAAAAAAAAATCTGATGCAGCCGTAGCCCAGTTTCTATGGAAACCCGTCGGCACCCATCCTGGTCTCTATGGTAACTTCATGTTGGCACCCACAGAGATTGAGTGAAAGAAATATGAGGAAAAGAAGGACAGTAGGTGACAAAAAGAGTGTTATTTGGGACAGTGGAGTTGGGAAATAAGGAAAGAGGGAAAAAAGGAATTCAACGTAACACACAGTGAGAAGGTGAAAAATGTAAGTTCAGTCGCAAAATTAACCAAAACTCTACATTTGTTTATGACCAACCAATAAAAGAGTATCAACACTTTATTTTACTTCAATATTGTTTGGTTACAGAATCACATTAGTTGGAAGGCTTGGCAAAGAAAGAAGTAGCAAGCTAGAGAGAATGATTACTCTTGATTTATTTATTTTTTCCTTGTCATTTTAATACATTCTTCATACAGCCATAGAGAGGCAGGGTACACACTGGACAAGTCGCAGGTTGCTCAAAAATAAACAGCTGTGCATGCACACAAACATACCTAAGCTCAATTTAGAATATCAGCTAACCCAACGTGCTTTAATACTGTGCAAGAGTCTCAGAAACTTTAACATAATGTGTGCAAGGCAATATGCATACTCTTTGCAGAAAGACCTCCATCTGAGTTTCAAATTGTTACTGCTTTCAAACTGCACACCTCTGCAGATCCTTACCACTGACCTAGTGAACGTTAAATAATGACAATTTTATGTGGTGTTTTTTTCTTTAACATCAAACACTTTATTCTGCCAATGCTTATAAGGTAAGTGAAAGAGAAACTTAAACTTTAGGTATGAAGACAAAAACCCTTCCATGCTCTTTAGCCTGATATTCTTGCATAATTTTGCACTGTAACCTAACATAATTTGAGGAAATTCTGATTCATTCATAATTGATACTATTGACACACTTACTTGTGTGTCATTTGTGTGCATCTACATGCTTCAATTGCATGTCGCTTTGCTGAATTTATACCTGCAGTTTTGTGTTTATGTTTTCTTACTACAGAGAATTACAAAATATATGCACGTTACAGTTTAAATTAAATTAAACACTATTTTTGTTTTAAAATATCTATTGCATTGCAGTGTCATTTCAACACAGTTTCTGTATGTGGGCCTCTTCAGAGCAACAATGGTTAAGAAAATTATATGTTCACCAGCTGGCTGAGACTGCAGAAGAGCTTAATGCTCACAGTGGTGAAAGCAAAGATCAAGAAGTCTTTAAGGCAAGGCTTTTGGTTTCCATGAAAATACATCAGGTGTATTAACCTGTGCATGCTTAAAATCTGCTTTTGTTGTTAACAAAGTGATACATAGTTTTTCTATAATTCATTTAAACTGCAGTTGTAAATGCAACTACAGCTGCATGGCTAACCTTCTTTAGCATCGAGTTATGAACAACAGCTGTACTCTCAAACCAGGGGTGGATCTAGGATTCTAGGAGATCAGGGGCTTAGCCCTGAGGGTGCGGATGGCGTTTTCTTTTTTCCATCTTTTTTTTTTTTTGCTGCCACACACACAAAACTAAATTTTTTGTACATCATTGCAAAATACAGAGTTGTTGGTTACAGAATACCCCAGCCATTTAAATTGGTCAAACCAGCTTTCGTTAAATGTCTGTTGGGTACCAAACTAGCTGAGGGGGTACTGTGGGAGGGCCTGTATCTGGTAGTCCACCTGCTGCTGTCCCTGGCTGGTCAGCACTACATCTATCTGTTTTATCTGCATGACAAAAACAACCAAATCCCAGCATTCCATCAAATCATCTGATAATAGCTAAATCTAATTAACTCACTCTTACCAATTAAAGTCAAGTAAATTTAACAATGTATATCTCAAATTAAAAACATCAGTTACCTCATGACAGGTTTCATATGGAGTAGGTTTAGACCTATACTCTTAATAAAATAAAATTGAATTAGATCTACACATTCACAAACCTGAAACTGCACTTGTTTATGGTGCTTCACTGGCTGATGCTACTGCGGATGACCAGGTGTGAGCATGTTTGTCCGAGCAGGCACGGGGATGTATCTTTTCTATACCCGTGCAGCCGCAACAAACATCTTCTCAAAACCAGTCAAAGCTTCACATACCTGTATCATGAGTCTGTTTACTAGCAGCTTTTGGTGGTCCTGGTTGTGCAGATGTCTGCATTTTGAAAACGTTTCTGATATCCATTGATATCTGCAAGCCTGGATTAAGAATTTAGACTTATAGAGGCCCTCAAACACATGTGCATACTAACACAGCTGATCAACCACGGAGCTGCCAGCACACAAACATACTTTTACATGCACTAACAAAACAGACAACTTAGTTCACTATAGTGCACAAGTGTGGGCCTTGTTGTTGGAAACTCCTGCACAGGATTGACACTTAATGTCAACTGCTTATTATAGGGAAAGATCTGGACTAAATCAATTGACAACAAGACTCACCACAAGATGGTATATGTGTGTATTATCAGAACAGTCTACACTAAAATATGCTGAAACACTTTTAATTACAGCAAACAATACATTTAACTTATTTTTATAATTACAATATCAAATTTCCCAAAAAATGTTTTCCAAAACACATAAAAAACAATGCATTTGGATTTCTGAAGCTATTTGGAGCCATTGAAGAAAATGCTGTATTTATACGGTCAAAATGAATGCATAATAAAAAAAAATGGGATGAACTTGGATAAAAAGAAGTGTGCCTCATCCGTGCCCTCTAGAAGAATTTAAGACTGATTTAGAGTGATTGGGGGAGTTTTTGAATAAATATTCCATTTATTTACCTTACAAAATTAATAAAATATAGAAAATGTGTTATGATTGAATAAAAAGAAGTGTGCATCATCTGTGTCATCTATTATACTAATTTAAAAGTGATTTATATTAAGTGGTTCACGTGACCTGGGAGCTATTGAAAGATATTCTATATTTTTACAGTAAAAATTTATTTAAAAAGTTGAATATTATAAAATATTAAACCTGTATAAAAACAGGTGTCCCATCTGTACCATCTAGAAGAACCATCAGTGATTTTTATTACATATGTTACGTAACCTGGTAGAAAACACTTCTTTTTCTGCACAGGAAAGCCACAGGGTGCTTTTCTCTGCATGCTGCCACTTATTGGTGAAATTCAGTACTGCACATTTTATTCAGATCAGCTCAGGATTGAGATCCGGGGCTCTTGAGGAAACATCTGGGACTAGAGCCCAAGTCGCCACCCCCTAGAACCGCCACTGTCTCAAACACTGCTTAATTCTCCCACAGGTATGCAGAAAAAAAGCTTTTCAAAGGTGAGCGAGCTGAGGATTGTGTTAATAATCCCTTTTTTTTTCTGTGTTTTTGACATCAACTCAATTTAAAGATTGTCAAGCTTTTCACAGACATACTCAGCTGGAAAAACTGTTTAAAAACCTTCCAACGTTGCTAAATACATTACAAGTTTCTCTTAGAAATGGTTAAAAAAGTGCATAAAGATGCCTGCTCTGAACCATCAACCATGTATGTTCAAAATGAATGTACTCACAAAGCTGCTGGTGTCTATTTGCAGCTTTGCTAACCTAATTCTGTTTGCTGCATTTTAGTTTGATATAGTGTCGACATTTGGACATTTAGACTTCCTCTCAGATGTTCTTTTTATTCTCTTACTTGCCCATAGTAGTTAACGTAAAACAGAAGCTCAAATATCCCAAAAAACAGATGTGGTTGCACTCGCTGAATTGGTTTTAAAACGTAATACAATGGATACAACGATGCATCAAGTTGACAAGATAGGACACATGATCTCGGGTTTATGTGGACAAAATTAAGATGGGGTTATAACAATATAAAAAAAATAATACTCACTTTGAAAAAAGGGTTTTCTTAGTTTTTCTAGAAAAAAAAAATCAATACAATATGGCAGAAATATAGGTTTAAATAACTTGTAATCATTAAATAGTAAAAGCTAGTCTAATATTTTATGCTTGTAACTAACAAATGCTAACCTAACGGCAGATAGCATGTTAATGAAAAACTGTTTTTATGTCTACTTATCGTTACACCCTGCCTAAAAACATAGCCCTTATTCAGTGTCAAATTTATTTCCTTTTTTTTTTTTTTGTTTCTGTGTCCACATAGCCTGATTGTGGTTTGGACGTGTTGAAAGGGGTAGTTTTAAAATAAAAATGTTATCTTTGAAGTACCCTTGCTTCTTTGCGTTCAAAGTGCCTGACAATCAGACACCACCACAGAGTATGATGGGTCCATGGGATCTTTCAAAAGCAGCTTAATGGCTAATCCTGTCTTCCAGCGCACACAGAAACACAGAAGGTCATTTCAAATGGAAACATTGCCCATTCTATGGTAGAATATCAATACTATAATCTGATTGGTCTAGTTGATGGATAGGTGGTTTGGTTGACCTATCACAGTTAACTCAATTATTGCTCCCACATACTCACCTTTCGGTCGTTCTGTCTGCTTTCTTTTCTCTCTCTGTCTCTTTTGGTCTGCCTCTATTCCTCACACCTGATCGTCTCTCCCCTTTAGTCTCTCATCTTTTATCTCTCATTCCATCCATGCCGCTAACCAAATTAGCAATGCCCCTTATGGATTTTTCCCTTTATGGGTCTGTATGAATGGAATGAAAGGAGGAAGAGAAGGGATGTTTGTGTGTGGCATGCTAAGCTGTTCCTACCAGATGTTTTTCTTTGTTTTATTCTTCTGAGCGCCACGCTGTCTGCCTGTCACCAGCAGATACATGGCCTGGGTGTGTGTATCCGTGTGTGTTTAAGAAAGAAGGGAGAGTTATAAAGAGCCTTTGTGAGAAGAGAGAATCTGTGTGTGTGTGTGTTTGGATTTCTAAAATTAATTACTTCCACATCAGCACCGTGTGTAGTGAAGGGTCATTAGAACAAATGATGAATATTTTAAAAAATCAATACTGACAGATTGTGAAGCTGATAAAAGAATATTAAAGATAAAGACACCTAGCATAAAAGGACAATTTTTAATCTAAACCTTTAATGGGCAATGGGAATAAAATATTTAGTATATGATTGATTTAAAATTCTCAAAATTCTAAAAAAGTAATTAAAAGTAATCTTTTCATGTTTCAATTACAAACAAAGTAGAAAAGAAATTGTGTACCTGATCAGTATTTTTACAGATAATAATCTTTTGACAATAATTAATTTACTTTAAATAGTTGTTTTTATAATCTCATTTTGCATTGGGTACAGGGACAATGGATTCAGACCAAATATTGGTGTAATAATCATTCTCCATGCTCCAGATCAAAATCATTCCCCTATAAATATGCATAAATGTATATTTTCCACCCAAACATCACTTTCAAATTTGAAGACAATGAAATTCTAAAATAGCAGAAAACAGCACTTAACGCTATGGACGTAAAGTATTATTATTAATCTGATGAATTTGTGATGAAAAAAGAGCAGGGATTGGTTTATATTTATGTTATTGTGGGCGGTACAGTGGTACGGTTGGTAGCAATGTTGCCTTGCAACAAGAAGGTCCGGAGTTAAATCCCAGTCTGGGGTTTTTGTAGATGAGTTTCTATGTTTAACCTGCCCGCTCCAGGTACTTCCTACCACAGTCCAAAAATCATAGCTATTAGTTTAATTGGTTATTATTGACATAGTTGTTTTCCTGTAATTGTTCCTCTAACTCTTTTTTTATCAGTTATATACCCAAAACTAAATGTATAGATGTGACACCCATATTTCAGCTGCTTTAATTTTGTTCTTCTGTCAGCTTGTTAAGCTATTATTGCAGTAGGAAACTTAAAGAAGCTGTGTCCCTCCAGGTTCAGGTCTGGCTGATCTTTCCCAGGGGAACAGGCCTAAGCCTTGAGGGACCTGGCTCGCCCTATGTCCCAAGCCTCTGGCCCTGTGTTCATGTGTGTCCATGGGAAAAGAGTGGGACCCAGAGAAGGATCAAGGGCTGAGACGAATGAGTGGATTGACAGATGTAGCTAAATATATTAGATTTTTTGAAATAACCGAATATAGAACATGCATGTTCTGTACGTCTTGATCTAACAGGAGCAGAAACTAGCAGCTATAAAAGTAAATCTGACAGATAATTATGTGGATGATGAATTTATCCAAATAATCAAAAAGTTGTATGATCCTACGCTCAGAAAGCCATATCGGAACATTTCTCAGGACCTCAGGCAGGAGGTCGTCACTGTGACAACAATCTTTGTGGAATGCTGTGGTAGAGACGCTGCCTCTGAATGTGTGTATGTGTTCATTTGTGCTTCAAACAGTGGCCATGAGGGACCGGAAGATGGTTGGACTGATTAAACAATCAAAACGTTTTGATTGTGTACACAACTAGAAGTTACATGAAAAAAAATGTTACTAAGAAAAATTATGAAAATAATCAAATACACACGCATACAGACAAAACCAGAAGGCAAGGGAACATGCCAGCCGTTAAAACTCATAGTAACTGCAGATAAAATGTTGAGAGCCACCGGTTCTCCTGGTTCTTCCAAAAAAATCAATGTCCTTAGTTTTTCTATGGAAGATTGCAAGGGATCATACATGTATCTTTATGTAAAAAAATATATAGCCATATATATTTGCTTAGGCAATATAAATTTTCATTCTGTTCTCTCATGTTCTGTCATTTGTCTTCTGCAATGCTGCTGCTCTGATAAATGACTGGACCTTGCCTTTTTGTGTGTCCGCAGGAGCGTGTGGAGTACCTGTTCCTAATCATTTTTACGGTGGAGGCTTTCCTTAAGGTAATAGCTTATGGCCTGCTCTTCCACCCAAACGCCTACCTGAGGAACGGCTGGAATCTGCTTGACTTCATCATTGTAGTAGTAGGGTAAGTGAAGAGAAATGTTCTGGGTTACTCTGACCTTGAAATCGCAGACCTCATATATTTATTAAAGAACAGCGCCATAAATATAATTCTTACATGTGCAGAGCTGGCGATGACATACTCCGAAATATTTGAGGGTGCAAGACTCTGCTTACTTAAGTGGTTTGTGTAAGCAATTAGTTACAAGGTAATTTTGGGGTCTCAGAATAAAGAGGTGGTGAATACAATTACACTCTTTACAGATTATGTGTGGTAAGAAATGTTGGTATATCAGAGATAACCTCAATAAAATACAATGTTCAGTGGTTCACAAAAAAATCACAGTATTATTTTGATCTTAAGTGACTTTTACAGTAAAGTTTTAATCATTTTTAGATGAGTTGGCTACTTTCAACTGTCTTTGCTTAACATACGTCATTATACGTCTTTATTGGTCTATTTAGAGATAAAACATTAATTCTATGTGTCAAAAAAATAAAAACATTTATTTGTTTTTCTAAGGGATAGAACCTAAGTAAGAACCCACAGGGTAAATGTCTCGTTGCTTTAGACCTAGACAAGATTCATTACTTTTCCTAACTTAATGAAAATAATCTTAAATGAATATGATTTTAATCAGTGTTCAAAATAATTGCCACAAGTGTTTTGTCAATAATTAAGCAGACCGAGTTGTAATGCGACAAAAAAATTTGGAAAAAAAAAAGAAATATTGAAAGGGTATAAACAACTGCAACAATTGCAACAAACCAGTCTATGCATTCTATGGCAGGTTTTGTTTGGTAAAGTAAGCTCTGTTTTTTTCATTATGAGTGTAGATGAAAGCCCAATAAACGTTGGCCCTCAGAGCACTGGTGCAGCTTAAACTGATTAGCCTGGGAGTTGTTGATAGCAAAGCTCTGCTCTGGTTTGTCCTTTATCTAAAACTCAGCAACGCAGTCAAAAGCTTGCTTGTAGCTCTAAAGTAGTGTTATCTTATCGAGTGCCACGGGTCTTAATCCCGTAGCTTATATCATCTTTCTTTTAAGTGAGTAAAATATTCAGTAAAGTCTAATATCAACACGTAAACAGTTTTTAATTAAAATACACATTATTTAATAGGTTGTTCTAATTTTTTGAGACTGAATGTGCCAAATATATATAAGATGTCCTAAATGGAAAACAACTTCAACTAAACATGTTCTGAAACAGACAAAATATTCAGCTGTGACAGGACTGTCTCTCTTTATGTGCATAGCTGAGGACTCATTCTTGTGTGTCTGTGCTTACCTGCCACTGTGTATCTGTATATGTGTGTGTGTGTGTGTGTGTGTGTGTAAACGAGAAGCGACAAGAGTTCGCTCCCTCTGGAATATTCACCATATGGGTGAAAGAGCTTGTACCTGGCGCTGAGCAGCCTCGGGACTCGTGCACCCGCCAACACGTGCGCATGCATGTACACAAACACACAGTTGCTACAGGTCACGCTGTTGCTGACACATACCTAAGAGGTGATTAGTGAAGGTTCAGCACATCTGTGAGTAAATGAACAGGTATTCCACTGGCTTTTTCTTCAGGACATTCTTTTCATATTTTTCTCCCAGTCTTTTTTTGTGTGAGAAAAGCTTAATTTAAATAAGCTGGCCTGCCAGAAAAATGACTACTGGCAGGTAAACTGTGTAACACTGGTAAAAAGGAGTCTGTTGGGAAAAGATGCATGCTATAATACAGGTTTTTGGCAACATTCTTCAATTATTGACTTGAAATATTTCCACTATACATTTAAAAAAATTATTTTATAGTTATAGGTCATAGTGAATAAAGGTACAAATTAAAATGTTGATTGATTTACTGCATGGTTTTTGGTTTTGATATTGCAGCCCTCTGATCTACAAATGATCAGCAAGCTTTACAAAATGAAAAATTACATTGTTTTGCTGGTCTTTACTGTTGTTAGGAGCAACTTTAGTAGGATCATTTATTTACCTGAACATTTTAGTGCCTTTAATGCTTCCCCCTGATGACAAGCTTTAAGATGCAGACAAAAAACAATGTTGGTTTGTTGTTAAAAAAAAGCTGATTTGGTTTATAAGCATTTACAAAGAAACATTTTCTCCACCATAGTAGTGTTAAAATATTAATGCCGAAAATACCTCATGAGCTGCCGCGTCTTTAATAATGTAAAGATCTGATCCAGTGTTTGCTTGTGGATGAATATAGTTCTTTATATATTTCTACACAAACGCACTAATTAATAATTAAATGAACGCTGGTGTTGCTATGTCGTTGATCATTGACATGCTCGTCAGACTCTGAAAAAAAGGCATGCTTCCCACCCAGACACAGAGTTAATCAAATGGAGAGGCTGAGAGAGAGAGGCAAAGAGGGCGACATGTTTTGAGAGGCCTTTCAAGTGGCCATTTCATCTCTGCTAATTGATAATTCTCCATGACTAACACACCACTGACTGGCCTTTGAGCTTAGCAAGCTAGTGTTTTCTAGAGAGTCTTTGCAGCCAAACCGGGGAAAAAAGGGACAATTCTACACTCAGCTGGATGTACATTTATTCAAGATTGTCAGCCACTTGGTCTAAAGAGACATCTCTAAACAACAACAGGGATAATGGCTAACTGAAGACAAAAGCATTTTTTTTCTGCCAAAGTCGCACTTCATGCATAAATGTGTGGAAATGTAAAGAAAGATACATTTTGATCCTGTGTTTTTGTAGAAAGGCTTGTCAAAAGGACAGCTGTCATGTGTTTCTGAATTCGTAGGACTCAAAATCTTGTTAGTGCTTATTTCAATTTTGGAACAAAGCAGCTATACATTGATTCATAAACCAAAGTATCTGGTAGGATAATGTTTAGAAAGATTTGATACAATTTTTTTTGTCCATTTCCGTACACTGACTTGTACCACATGAAGCTATTCTACTTTTTCTTAAAAGAAGGTAAAATTTCATATATTTTTCCAGATAATATTAACAGTCTCATAGCCAATATTTAATCTATATTTTTACAAAAATTTAACCTGGTGGTAGTGATTTAAATTCAATTTAATTTATTTCACAAAGAAAATTTGTTGCATTGAGTGGTCAAATATTTAATGTGAAAAATTAGGACAACGGGCTGTGTGGTTTTTACACTTATTTGTGTTTTTAACAAAGCAGGTATTAATGTAAAATAAAATCAAACTGAAAACTATTGACCTTTTACAAGTTTATGCAATAAATGACATCCACTCATTCCCAAAACTGAAAACAGATGTTTTCCGGTGTGGTCTTGCTGAAGAATGTAAAAACTAACATTAACACATGTTTTCTAACGGACGCCAAACATTCCTAATCCAGAATATTTGCTGATTGACAGGTTGAAAGCTGAAATTAATAAAACCGAGCAGTTTTACTGTTCATGTTTCCAATTTGCTCATTGTGTAAGAGGCCAGAATGCTCTCACAGAAAATTGTTTCCTTTAAAATAGTTTTTTAAGCATCTATCCCTTATTTGACTTTATTTTTAAATTACTTTTTCATACACTAAAAGCTTTCAGATTGAAGAGTGCCACTTTCAACACAAACTGGCTAATTGTGGTGCATTCCCCCAATAGAAAAAACTGGCTTGTGCAAAGCTTTTTTTTGTGTCTTCTATTATATATATTTTGACTGCTTTGAGCATTAATATCTAGCTAATAATCTACACCACTGTGATTTGCTGATTAGTTTTTGAAAAAATGTTTGGATCAAGACGTAGCGCACAATTATAATTGTCGACTTTCTAATAACATATTTGTTAGTTTAAACAAGCACACATATAAGTAGATCCTGAAGAAGTGCCCTTTTTTTTACAGCTGGTTGTTAAATCATTTATTGGCAGAAGCGTCATATTTTCTTATCTTTGGAAGACAGACTGAGAACAGATTGTACATATTCTATTGTTGCGCAGGAACACCGACTAATTGAGCAGGTTTTATTTCCTCCATTGTAACTTCTTCAAGTTTCTTTCAACAGGGGAAGCTTTAGCACAGCTACAGGGCGGTTGCAGGATAAGAGGTTTAATTCCACACCCTGCAGCATGCCATGGTGTCTTTGGACAAGACACCATGGCATGCTGCCCCCTGATCTGCTTATCACTATGAGTAAGAATACAAAGGAAACTGCTGTATATAGAAAGAATTGCATGTAATCTGGTGAATAAAACAGCATTGTAAATTAGAATGGAGAAATTATCAATTATCAACTTTGGTCTACATATTGACATACCTGCTTGTTTTAATATGTTTAAGGGCTCAGAATGGTCAGGAAAATCAGTTACCATTGTTGCGTATTGTAGTCCGCCCTTCCTATTCAGAACTCATACCAAACTTTTTGCTCTCATCTTTATGCAAAACTATTGTGATACTATCTATTTTCTCTGACAACTCACATTCCAGAAGCTGTTTTTTTCAGCCTTTGGATATTTGGGTATTGTGTTTTCCAGCTTCCCCTTTTAATGTCATCTTGAATGTGAAAATTAAGTTGTATTTAATATTTTTACTGAAGTTACTGCTCTGTCCAACAGGTTATTCAGTGCAATTTTGGAGCAGGCCACAAAGGGAGATGGGGCGACGCCGATAGGAGGGAAGGCAGCAGGCTTCGATGTCAAGGCTCTCCGGGCATTCAGAGTACTAAGACCACTAAGACTGGTCTCTGGAGTACCCAGTAAGTACAAAACGTTGCAGGGGGGCAAAAATAATCGGGGAATCAGATTTCTCAGGTCATTAGGCGTGGAGGTGGTTCAGATTAACCTTATATTGGAGCTGATGATGCCAAATGCCACAAACCAGACATACTGTGAATTTGAACAATACGGACATTATGGGCAACAGATGTTTCTCTTCACTAACATGGTCTCCCAATTTTTTACTCATAAACTAATTATTGTGTGGGTGAACTCAAGAGTGTGGAATAAAAGAGCTTTTAATTAACATTTTAATAGCTTTAACAAACAGTTCTGTAAATGAAGCAACAAGATCAAGAACATATAATTGTTCTGGATTACTAATGGTTGTTTTATAGTTCAACAAAATTATATGCATTATCATGACAATCCTTTTTGCAGCTAAATTTACATTCATTTGAAATCTGAACAGCATAAATACTTCCTAATTATCTGGATGCAATTGTCTTTTGCATACTGTATACATTCGTTTTTCGGTTAAAAATCCACATAATATTTGACCGATGCATCGGGTCGTTAACTGATATTGGCCATTGTCAAAAAATAATAATGTTCACCGATAGCAGTTGCCTTTTTTTATGTTAATTCAAATGTTGTATGAACCAAGTGCTCAGGTGGAACGTAAAGTTTTTTTTGTTCTATACATTTTTCTAATTGAATTTCTACTAATAGTATGATGAAGAACTTAAAGACTTTAAAAAATTTTCAGGTATGTTTCTGTGGCATCATAGACTAAATAAAAAAGAAAGAATGCCACTGGGTTTTAACATCTAAACCTATACTGTATGTAACTGCAGCAACAGTTGCATCAATCCTTTAAATGAATACATTTTTAAATATTTCATAGAGCAGCAATATTCCGCAGACTTATTGTTGTTAAAAAATAACGTATAGTTTTGAGTATCTGTCCATTATTATCCAGCTACATAGTAAACAGCTCACTAACATGATGATTACTCACAATATAATTACTTCCATTCAAGTGCCCACCCCTAAATGTGGCTACATGCTCTTAGCCATTGTCTCTGTGCTGTAGGTTTACAGGTCGTGTTGAACTCCATAATTAAAGCCATGGTTCCTCTGCTCCACATTGCCCTTCTGGTCCTCTTCGTCATCATCATCTATGCCATCATCGGCCTGGAGCTCTTTATGGGCAAGATGCACAAGACCTGCATTTACAGCCATTCAGGTAGGTGCACGCACAGGATTAAAGATAAACACTGGCCCAGCTTTAACAGCTGCATTAAAAGGTTGACTTTGCATCAACTTGAATCCGTAGTAAAAAGCCATCCATCAGAAATACATGGGCGAGAGAAAAAGAGAGTGCATAGCTTAAACAGTTCAATTAATAATTCACAACACAATTTTTTATTTTTTTTTGGGAGTATGAATGATTTGAACAATTTTTTGAAACAGGAGCTGTCATAAATGATTTAAGCAAATTTTAGTACAGGTTGCTAATAAGAAATGCACTTGAGAGTTCATATGGTGATGTTATCGGCCCCAGGAGAGGCATTACCTTCGCATGAGTTAAGTGGTCATAGGCTTTTCTCCTATACTTCACCCTGGAGAGTTGATTTTGTATAATTAGTTTAACACTATTTTTCCCATTAGCTGCATATTCTTTATAGCTTATCTGGTCCTCTGGCACGTGAATATTTGTATTATTCCAACATACAATGCCAAAATAAACAATTACTCCCTCACAGAATTATTTTGTTTTTGGTCACAGTTCTTGGTTCTAGACAAGGTCATCTTCAGTATAAAACTAGGTTTTCTAATAAAGTCTTTTCATGAGTAAAAGGAGGACTTTTTTTTTACAACAAAAAATAAAACTTTAAAATAAATTCTAAAGCACTTTTATAGTCCGTCAATCTGAAATAAAAAAAGGAATGGGCAAAACAACATATTGATGTTTTTCATACGAAACACAAGTGGAGCTTTTGGGAGAATGTATCACCCATTACATCTGCCGTAAAACGGACAGCTTTACAGTAAAAGTTGAGTATCACACATACCGGTTTTAGTGAAATGGCTTGGAGCTGATTTGCTGCTTTAGGATCTAGACATTTGGTGTGGGTGATAGAACAATTAAGTCTCCTCTTTACTGGAATTTCCTTATGGCAAATTTCCAGCCACCAGTTTAAGATTAAGTATATTTGAATTATGCAGCAGAACAAAAGTCCTCCTACCAAATGCAGGACAATATCCGCAAAAATTCTTCCAGCTGCACTGCGACCAAAACTGGAGACAGTCCTTGTCCAATACAACAGCTTTTTGGTCACAATAAAGAAATTGAATATTTTTTTTAAAAAGGAAAAAAATCGAAACACAAGTAAGAGAGCTACTCAAACATGCTGCCACCTTAAACATCACAAACCTGGAATATGATGTTATGGTGTTAAGTCACACTTTTATCAAAAGAGGAAAAAGTTTTGAGTATATTAAACAGATGAAAGCCATTCATGCATTGTTTATGTTGATTAACCAAATTGTGAATATTTTTTTCAGCTGCAAATGCAGAGGAAAAACCAGCACCGTGTGCACCTGATGGCGCTTACGGTCGACACTGCATGCAGAATGGAACAAAGTGCCAAGTGGGTTGGGAGGGCCCAAACGATGGCATTACCAACTTTGACAACTTTGCCTTTGCCATGCTCACGGTGTTCCAATGTATAACCATGGAAGGCTGGACAGACGTGCTGTACTGGGTGAGCCGCTCACCAAAACTGTGGTTTATGTTTGTGTCCACAAATGTTATTAGTACATTGAAATTGACTCACTAAGAAAATTTTAGTGCCTTGCAATAGTTGCTCCCCATGTACCTATCAACCTTTTACCACATTTCAGGCTTCAAACAGAATGATATGAAATTGTAATTTTTAGAAAGAAATCAAAAAGTGCGACACAATTGTGAAGTGAAACAACATTTATTGGATACTTTAAACTTTTTATAGAAAAAAAAACTGAAAAGCGGGGTCATTTTGAAGATTAGCCTGTATTTTTTGTCCATGTGTTTCATTGTCCTTACCACAAAAAAAGGGGTCTGTTTGCGCGGTGTATGTGTGTGAGTTTTTTTTTTTTTATGTGGAAGCACATGTATGCACATGGAGCAGATAACCTACAAGCTCTACACCCCTTCTATTGCTTTTCTGACAGCTGCAGTCTGCTGGTACATTCAGACGGCCCATTTCAGAACAAATAAGGCCAACTGCACACCTGACATACATTTGTATTTTATTTACATTGTCATGCACTATATTTGCACAACTATATCCAAGAATATCCAGCATCCATAGCACCCAAAGCTAATGACAAAAGCTGTTACTTGTTCCATCTATCTTAATTAAAGTCTATAAAAGTTAAACTTAAGGCTTTAATATTTCTTGTTATGTTACATTTCTTGATTAGTTAAAAACAGGTTAATTATTTAAAGGATTTCACTTCTTTATAAGTATGTTTACATTCAAAGCAAGCAGTGCAGATGTCTGTATTGCGTTAACCTCACTCCTGTATCTGATTGGTCCCAAATTATATATTTTACTGCATTTCACATAAATTCATGACTTGAAAACCAATCATGTGTTGAAAATGTGTTTTCCTTGCAAGGTCCATTTAATCAAAAGCAGCTGATTAAACACACGTTTAAAAAGAAGAGAGCTAAAGGTTTAACAGCTGCTGCAGATGTTGGGGGTTCTCTTTAAAAGGGTCATTAAGTCAGATATACTATAAGCTTTGCCTTCAAACACAAGTTCATTTCTAGCTCATTTTTATCACTTTTTTTTTTCTTTCCTTTTTCTACAATTGATCTTTTTTTAACTTCAAAACAACTTTCTTTGCTAGACTTCTGCTGCCTCAACTGCTTAGTTTTTTTTTTTTGTCTCAAACATCTTTATACTTTTTCTATTTTTCTATTCTAATCTGGTTTCTACCTGGTTGATCTTAACCTCCTTGTTCCTTCTGTTAATCCTCTTGTTTTTCTTTTTTCCCATTTCCCTCCTTCCTCTCCTCCTCTTCAGATGCAGGATGCTATGGGCTATGAGCTGCCATGGGTCTATTTTGTCTCTCTTGTCATCTTTGGCTCCTTTTTCGTACTCAACCTCGTTCTGGGTGTGTTGAGCGGGTAAGAGCTTATGCTGTTGTCATGTGTATACGTATGTGTATTGTGTGTGCTGGGCCTAAGTGTATTGCTCTGAATGGGGGAACAGATTATGTATCAAGACTCTCTTAAAAAAACTGCATGGTATTTAAAAAGTATGACAAATGTGCAAATATAGCCTTCCATTGACTCTACTACTTATTTCCTCAAAGGAACTGGATGCAACTACCGGTGGTGTAACATCTTCACATTAACTTGATCCTTCGTTAACACAAACTCACATTTATCAGTCAAAGTCAGCCTGTGTGAGGCAAGTTTCGCCTAACATTAGTACCCTCAGAAAAGGAGGTGGGCTTATGACTAGGGGGGCTGTTCATTTCCCTCCACATTTTGTGAATTTTTAGTTTGTGCAGCCACCAGAAAACAACTAGTGTCTTGGACTTATTTTCTACAACCTACTCATAGTGTAGTTTAAAAAAATGTTATGTGACTTTATTATAAATAACCCTACCAGAAGGAGTTCACAGTTTTTCTTTAGTGGGGCTCTTAAACAATAACGTATGTAAAAAGTCACATGCCCAAAATGGCAATCAGGACAAAACTAAGTTGAAATATTGCTTAATTAACATACAATTAAATTGAATCATGTGAGAGTTAAGGTGTGAAATATTCATGACATATGCGTCAGACTACTTTCAGTACTCTTTGTTAGTCTTTTACCACAAGCTTGGAAGAGTTTCTTTGCTTTCTGTACGTATGTGATCGACACACGGACATACAAATGCTCACGCTGAGCTAGCTTTGTTTTTTTCACTTTGACTAGACGCCTACTTTGTCATTCACTGCTGATTGACCTTATGTTTTTCTTTCTTAGTCCCACAAAAATGTAATCAGTCCCATTATGTTGTGCACTTGAGGTGTATCTTATAGTACAGTTTTTAACACTTCTTTGCCAAGTCACTGTTTTAGTGTGAGTACCTCCTGGTCCATGAGGACACACGGAGGTATAAATAGTTCACCCCTCAGGTCGTTCATTGAGGCAGAACGCTGAAAAGTCTTGCAATGCAGGGAAAACAAGGGGGGGGGGGGATTCTTCTGAGGCAAAAGAGGAGTCTGGAGGAAATGTGGCATTAAAGATAGAAATCATGGGAATTAATTATGAAACACTAAACAGGACCAGTATTTAGTTGTTTATTTTAGGACATTCCTGATCCCCACACATAATAATAATAACAATTTTAATAGCATTAGAGCAACAGGTTACATAAAGATTTCATTAAAATATAAAACCTTTTAATCTAATCAACTACGCCACAGAAACTAATGTGATTACACATAGTTTTGGTCATTTATATTCCCGAATTAAATTATTTTGAAATGTTGGAGTCATGGAGAGTTAATAAATTGTCACGAGAGCTATAATTACATCCAATCCTTGGGAGTCTTGCTGCACAGTCTGTTCATGTGTCTAAATAAATAAAGATGTTTTTCGTCAACAGGGAATAAGCCTGAAAAAGGCATATTTGGGTGTGTTTAAAATAAATTATAGGACTTTTAGACAGATAATAATCTTCAAGAAATTATAAATTCAAATAAACTTTGTTTAATAACTTTATTTATTCATGTTTTACTCTGATTACATCTAGCACCAATGGAATGAACATCTATTATAATTTTTATTTTTAACTCTCTCTCGATCCTTTCTTATCTGCCCTTTTTTATCCCCATTAATTTCTCTTGCTTTTATCCCATCATATTTCTTTTCTTATTCTTATTCTCCTTGGACCATTTCCTGTTCCATGCTCCATCTCCTAGGTGAATGACGCAGTAGATTACAGATGGCCCTGGGTTTATTTTGTGACCCTGATCATCATCGGCTCCTTCTTTGTGCTAAACCTGGTTTTGGGGGTGTTGAGCGGGTAAGGCCCGACAGGAGATGATTTAAAACTAACTCCTGCCTGACTGCCATGTTTCTGGTAAAAACAAGGGGGAGTTTAGCTCTTACAAACTGTTTTTTGCATTACACATGACATGAGTGTAGAGGCATGTATGTGTTTCTGTGATACAGAGACTTGTGAATTTATTCTTTGAAGTTTTAGATTTTTTAATATTTTAATTTCAAACGTCTCTGTATTTTGTTTAAACTTAATGTTATGGACCAAAACAAAGTATCACATAATTTTCAACTCTACTTCCAATAAATATTCTAAAGTGAAACTCTAATTAGCTAATTAGTGAGTCAATATACTAAAGAACATGCAGTCCTTTGTGTTTGGGTCTATCTTATCTAATTTCAACAAAATACACACAATTTTGTGGTTGTAAAGTGATTAAATTTGAAAGGGCTCTAAGGATATGAATAATGCTACAAGCCAGTATAGATCTGTCATCAAAGCCCTTTGAAATTGAGGCATAGGACCTTTCCCAAGTGAACAATGTAAACCTACTAATAGATTTTAGCTGACTGTAGTGGAATCACTTGTGCTCCTGCATCGAGACCACAGAGACCTTTTGGGTATTGTCTCTTTGTTACTACAACGATGCAGTTTCTGGGAAATAGCACCACGATCAAAAAAGCTCTATTCTCAGCACCGCTGTACTGGCAAATAAAAGTGTCCTCATCTAAAACTCATTGGTTAAAAAAACAACAAAATAACATATTATAGATTGAATAAAAGACTGTGCTAAACATATAATTATGTGAGCCACAATATTTTAATTTCGCAAGACTAGAGCATGTGCTTCAACAAACGTAATTGTTTTTGAGTGTATGAATTTTGTCACATTTGACTTTATGTGTTAAGGAACCATTGATCTTTTGTTTATTATGACGCCTGCAGCTCCTGGTTACGTGCAGGAGAATGTATTAGTTGTCTTTCTGGTCCAAACAGCTTGGGGTTGGTTTGGCGTCCTGAGTCTGTCTAAGTCTGTGAGTAATGATGCTGTCAGCACATTACATAGTCTGACCTTTTACCAACTGCTTTGTCGTTGGCCTCTCAGGCTGGCATTATAACTAATCACTAAACAGAAACAAGAACAGGTACAGTACAATTCAGGGGCCGAATCATTGAGTGTAAATCAGGTTATAACACTAAATGGCAAAGCAGAAGAAGGTGTTGTGAATACAGCCTAAAGATAGACAAAAGAAGGAAAAAAGTCTGAAGAGGGGTTGTGAGAGTAGAAACATAAGCATGATACTTATGCAGGATAAACAGTTGAAGCCATATATTTACATGCACTGAAAGAACAGATGGATAATTATGTATGCATTTAAATAAAGAGTAGGGATGATATGAACAAAAAAAAAAAACATCACAATATCTTGTGATACTATCATGATAACGATAAACACATTTTAACACAAATTCTGTTCTTGTAAAACATACCAAATTATTAAAATAGGCTTCTTTAGGACAACAAAAGTTGTAATCCCTAACCACACATAATAACATATATTTTTAATGATTATCGCTTCAATGGAAAAAACAAAGGGAAGAAAGTAAAAATATCAATTCTGCAAGCTTTGTTTACAACCCCAGAGCCACAACCTCAGTATCCCAAAGAGTATTCAGAAGTCCTTACTCATGCTAAATATTTAAAAAATAAAATTCATTTGTAAACCTGTTTCACATTCCATATAAACCTTAACCATGATAAGATTTTATATATATATATATATATATATATATATATATATATATATATATATATATATATATATATATATATATATATATATATATATATATATATATATATA
>JAVLVB010001023.1:1760463-1790967 GCA_032876305.1 Orestias chungarensis | reverse complement strand
TGATTAGTCATTAGTGGAGTCATGGTTTACATCCAGTCTGCTTGGCTTATTGATTTGACTCCTGCTAATTACATCAATCAAGACTGTTTGCACTGGACAGAAATTAAATACAAATCCATGACAGACTTGCTGCTACATTGGATTTCCTTTAGATGATTAAGCACAGCCTAAACAATTTTCTTTTACAACATCAGAGAAGTAAAAAGAATATATATATATATATATAAAAAACTGATGTGGCTAATAACTTACATGCATTTGGAAAAAGGGTAACATGCCGGCACTGGCATAATATTATTGAAGAAAACCACAATATATTATGATATTCCGATACTGCTAAAAATTAACAAGATCAGTTACAAGATTTTAAGCTTCAATTAGAACTACTGCTGTTACCTAGCATGCAAACACCTGTGGTATTAAAGTTTAATCCATGCTTTACAGAAGTTAAACCTTAAACCTTTGTAAAGGTTTTTGATTATACCTTGGTAAAACTTTGTCAAAAAACATCTCGAAGTCTTCCTAAATCAGAAAAGAGCTAATGTGCGTGAGAGTAAATAGAATGATGATAAAATTTTAATTAATCTTCAGTATGTTTTGATCCTTTTTTTGAGAAAGATTCTTCATGTTTGTGTTGTTTTTTTGTCGTTTGTAGTTATGTACTGTGTTATTAGACAGGTCTTATTTAAGCGGTTTGTTGATGGCAAGTTAAATATTTTATAAAAAAAACATTCCTTTATTCATGCAAGTTGTTCCAAAGTGTGTGAAATAAAGCTGAATCATTAGGAATCTGTAGGTCCTGTATCATGGAAACCATAGCGTCTTACACTGTTTGGTCCTGAAATAAATTTGTTCATTTGACAAAAACCGGTTGTAATCAATACATTAATTTAGTCAAGCCTGTAAAATCCAGATGTGTGTATAGTTTGTGTAATCAGTACATTGTATGTACAGGACTGCAGCTTAACTTGGTGCTATATTTATTTAAATATCCAAAGCCAAGTTCCTCTTCACCTTAAGGTTCTGCTTCAAGGCTGACTCTAATAGGAGCCTAAAAGCAAAAGTTTTCCATTTTTATTTGCACACTAACTGCTTTTCTCCTTCACTCATTGCTCTTTTCTCAGCAGGTTATTCCACCTTCCTATACTGCAAGCTGCATCGTACTACTTAATACATTAACCTCACATATGCCTGAACCTTCAGCCTAGATTTTCAGATTCTTCTTCTTGTGTTTCGTCTTTCTTTCTCTCTCTTCCCTCCTGATTCTATATCCCCATCCCTTTACCCTGCGTCCCCCTCCCAGGGAGTTTTCCAAGGAAAGAGAGAAGGCCAAGGCACGTGGTGACTTCCAGAAACTACGAGAAAAACAGCAACTGGAGGAAGACCTTAAGGTGGGCTACCACAGTCTCAGACTCTGTTGAGTTCATTTCCTCTTTTTAAAAAGAGAACATATTTAGCTGTACAATAATTAAAATCTGCAAAGTTACTTTTAACAAGACTCTTTACCAACTTAAAAGGAAGAAAAAATACTTCTACATTTATCATATTTTTAAACATCTATAATTACAAAATTTCTCTTTTAAATCACTGCAACTATTGTCTACTAAGGTTTAAGTACAGCTTTACATTTGGCCCCTTTAGAGTAGGCAAAAATGCTTCGTGGTCTCTTGGTCTTATAAAACTGCAGCACCTGCAAAGTAAACTTGTAATTGCCATTTCATATCTTACTACATACCACACTTTTACATTTTCATTTGTAAAAACAAACCAAAAATAAATACTCTAAACTTAGCTGGTCTATCATAAAATGCGCAACAAAATATGAATAAATAAATTCCCAAAGAACTGTCTGGCTAGTTAGTGCTTTTTTATTTATTTATATGGATTGGTTCACTGCTAGACCTGTTGACCTGCGTTTATGCTCATGTGTACAACCGCAGGGCTATTTAGACTGGATCACTCAGGCTGAAGACATTGACCCAGAGAATGAAGAGGAGGGCTTGGATGATGACAAACCCAGAAACTGTGAGTACTGCCGCACAATATATACTCTTTGCTAACAAATGGTACAAAATGTGGCTTGATCTGGTTGCTTGGTGTAAATGTATTCAAATGGTTTAAGTGCAATATACCAAAAAAGTTATGCAAATATGGGTGCGTGTAAGTTCTTCTCAGATCTAGTTGTAGCAACACAGTTTATAAATAACTGACTTCCTCAGTGTTGAGCGTGTAACAAATATAAATACTGTCAGCTTGCTTTGCTTGAAAGTGCTCCATTGGTTTTAAACCTTTTTTCTGGTATTACTGGAATGTGTCACGCTGCCTTATATAGCCCAAAGTTGCACGCTCTCTCTC
Source organism: Orestias chungarensis (assembly GCA_032876305.1). Lineage (NCBI taxonomy): Eukaryota > Metazoa > Chordata > Actinopteri > Cyprinodontiformes > Cyprinodontidae > Orestias > Orestias chungarensis. Next base: position 1,788,612 of record JAVLVB010001023.1, on the reverse strand, counting down.
TATCTCACATGCAATTCTGCACCCTTCTATTCTGTAGGTATGCATCCTGAAGAATATATGCATTTGTGTCTTGAGGGTAATGTAACCAACAATTTAAGACCCTATCTCGATCTTAACACATCTGGAGAGGGGGGCAGCAACACATAGCACATGTTTCTCCAGGATTAAGCTTTGCTTCAAGAGGGGGGTAAAGAGAGCCACCTAACCTGAAAGTTTGACATCAAAAGCTTAATTTTAGCTTGTGAGAGTGACACCAAGAAAAGGAGTAAGTTTTTTTTTTTACAGGTTTGAATCACAGCTTGCATGCACTTGAAATGAATGAAAAATAATTCCACATTGACAGCATGGATTGTCTGCACAACTCCTATTTGCCGAGCTGGTGCTTCAGCCTTAAACAGGAAAACAAAACACTGATGACATCATGGGTGGAAAAGAAAATTGATTAACCTAATAATGATATTTGCTTTCTGCGAATCCAAATGAATTAAGGTGGTCTAACAAGGAATGAACAAACAAGGCTTCATGTGTTGCTATTTTGTCTGTCTATGCCAGACAAAATAAAATCAGCTGAGGTTAGGTCACTTGTGACGAATAAACATTATGTTACCAATTAAGTAATAGTCACATTATAACATACATCTGTTTCCCTCCAGTTTATCAAATTCAGCTTTACTCTCTTAATCCTGATACAGTATAATAATGTGCATTATGAATCATTAATAACAGACGGCATTGGTTGAATTAATAAGCGTTGATTAACTGAGAAATTTATATAATTTTAAGGTGTATTTCATCAATCATTGGTCTGTTTGTGATAGGAAAAATGAAGTCACATCAAAATAGCGTGAATACTAAGAATTGATGCTCCTGATGGATGATGAATTAGACTGCTTCTGCCGACCTGAAAACATTGTACACCACAATTTATCACCAGAACACCTTTCCAAAGAGATAAAGCTGACAGACAAAAGGGCAAAAAAAAAGAATGTCTTCATGCGTGTGTTAGACACATGCCTTTAACTATTTATTAACAGTGCCTTGTAAAGGCTCTAGGAGATTTCCACAACATGTTTTATTGTGGGAATGACATATCCTGGTTGATGTGTAGACTTAGTTGTTTGCATGTAAGAAATTACTATGCACGGAAATGTTTTCTGTTACATTGACTTTTCTGGTTGCAACATGTACAATTCAAGGCGGTTGCCTATTTTCCGTCCGTCAACAAATGTGTGCATTGTGCATATTATAGTGGGCTTTTTTGGCATGAGTCACTCTTTGTGTTTCTTGTGGATAAACTTGCACGAGTCTTAGTTTGAACAGTAAAAGTGAGAATGCGTTCACGGGTTTCAGTTATGATTAGATGTGCAGTGTGTGGATGAATGCTCTTTGAAATTATTAAAAATGTTCTCACCTGACAGTAATTGTGTAATTCTAAGACGAACAGCAGATTGTTCTCAAGTAAAACTACAAACAAGTCAATTGGCCAAACAATATCCTGTTGAGTGTATTTGTCAGACACAGAAATTACTTTCTTCTTCTCTTTGTTTCAGGCTTTGTGTTGATCCATCTTTTTTTCTAAAACATCCCAGGCAGGAGCTCATAATTGGATTCAGATACTTAAAAATAACCAGGGTACTCAGTTTTGTGCTAATGATCTCTTTTTTTCTGTTTGCTTTTTGCAATCAGCATAGTAGTGATTATCGCAGGTTTAATAATTTTTCTGTGTTCAGACTTGGTTCTCACGTCTACAACATGGTGTAAAAGTAATGAGAGATTATTGAAAAGGAAGAATGCAGAACTAATGCTATTACTGTATCGTATGGTGACATCTCAGCAATTTTAAGTGTGTCCTTAGTAATCTCAAAAGTCTATTGCACACCCTGTGCTTTTTTTCTGTAACTCGCATACACTTGCCCTCTGCCATCATGTTTCAAGCTTTCCAGTTGGTAAGACGACAAAAAAGCTGGTTGTATTTACATTGCTGTAGCTTTAAAGTGAAGTAAAATGATGTTAGTTCTAACATGAAAAGACCATTTTGAGTGTGATTCAATATCAGAGAGTCATAAAGTAGATTTGTTTGTATAGTGTATTGAATAAATTCCACAATCTTAATGCTAGGATGTTTACTCTATTTAAATGTTTTGTGTTTAAAGATTTCCTTGTAAAATCGAACACTGTAGGTTCTGTTCATGCTAGGCTAAGATGACTTGTCAAATACTAATTTTTTCTTGCTTCTTAAACTCTGTATTGCTTTAAACATCAATAAATTTAATTTTGCCTCTACAGCTGCTTTTTGTGCAGAAACATGTCAAGTACTCTGATACAAATCACTTAGAAAATACCTTTATATGGCTCTGAATCTAAAGTATCATTCAGAACACACCATGTTGAATGTCCATATATGCAACTAAAAAAAGGTTAAACATTAAGGCACCGTATGTTTGACTTCCCACTGTGCCGTCATTGCAGAGAATATTTTTTTTATTAGTTTAGAAAGTACATTCTAGGTAAGCCAACTTTGCTTTCCACTTTCAGTTCATTGATTATGCAAAGGTTAAATGTGGAGTCTATTTAGATAGTTTTTAACGAGCTGGTGTTACATTTAATTGAATATAAGTTTTTATCTTTAAAAAAAGGCAAAAACAACTAATTTTGGTTCTACTTTGAGAAAGCATCTGCAATAAATACTTATTAGCCTCTGATGTAAATTATTGCTCAAGTGTAGACATTTTTAAGGAAATGTTTTATGCAACTGGTTTGTGAGCCACCAATTTCCACTTAATATTTGTACTTGTCAATCATGCTGTCTGGAGATGGAAGGCTGATGTGAAGCTATACATATCTATACATGTGTCTGTGTTTGTTTGTCCTGTTGAGCCATACTATCTGTCTCCAGGTAAAGGTCGTCATTTTCTCTCCCTGCGTGGAGCCGTGAAGAAAAATGCGGCTTTCCTTCGTAAGGCGTGTGCGTTTGTCTGCATGGACCGATGTTAGTTAAGGATTTCAAAGATCCTACAACTACAAACGGACTGCAACCTTTCTGCACTTTTTCTACTCCTAAATACTTTCTTTATTTTTGTTTTAACCTTCCTTACCTCTTTAAAGACTCGACAGCTTTACTTTTGGTCCCTTTAGAGGTTCAGTCCTTCTAGTATGTAGTATGAATCTCTTAATATATTAAATTTGTTTGTTCTCAATGTCTTTCACCGATTACACTACAAATATTTTAAACCCAATCATTACAATATTCTAACTCTTTGGTCGGGCAAAAATTTACCAAAATCTGTGGTTCGGCTTCAGGAAGAACTACTGCTCTATTGGCTTTTGCAATGGGTTGGAGCAGTTAAATTTAATTGTTTGTTGTAAAACACAGACGGCATGGACTAAAAGGAGACAAAGAGAAGAAACAACTTTACTGTTTTGACATTAAACTTCTTATCTGAAAGGATAATATTTGCCTGCTGACCTGAAAACATAAGAGGTGAATGTTATCATAGAAAACTAATGCAGAGCACATAATAGTACATGCAAAACTAATACGCCTTTTCTGGTGTGATGACATAATCCTCTTCGTGTTGTTTCAGATTCCTTTCCTTAAACTTCCCCGCATTATTTCAAGCTTCTATAAAATAAAATAATGCATTTTATGCAGGAAAAAATTATAAGTTTCCTACCAAATTATGCTCAAAGCTTCATACACAGTCACTAGCAAAATTATTCCTACCCCCTGAACTTTTCCATTTATTGTCGTGTTGCAGCCAAAACCTGAATGCAGTTTAGTGGGAATTTATGTGATACAGCAGCACAAAGTAATTGTATATTTGTGAAGTGGAAGAAAAATGTAAATTTCCTATGCATTTATGTTTTCTATACATAGAATTTGGAAATGTTTGGCATACATATATAATCAGACCCGCTGACCTTTTATTTTATTTCAAGTCCAGCAGCAAGGCTTCCTGGAGTACAGTAAATCAATACCTGTTAGCAGCTCAGCATCGGTCAAACTTTCAAAGGTTTTTTCAGAACACGTAGCCAATTGCCAAAATGATTTTTTATTAGAAAATAAATCTAATAGAGAACCTGTAATACCTCGGTCCAGCAGTACGGCTTTGCTACTGGCTACATTTTGAAAAGCAGCCAATCCAAGAACAGCGTTCATTTTCCTTGACGCTAACTGGCTGAACACCCAAGAGCCGGGATGAAGAAAACAGCAAATATTAACTTCTGCTGAAGTTGTAAAGCACTTTCCACTGTGTGTATGAAGGAGTTTTTTTTATAGCAATGACTAGTGTTCAGCTCTATCCAGCTTCCATAGCATGATGCAGTGGCCTCCATGTTTCACAGGGGGAATAGTATCTTTTAGTCTTCTATGACAAGAGCACCTTCTCCCACATGTTTCTTGTGTCCCGTACATACATGTCATAAAGCGGAATGCACAGAACGGGACTTCCTACAGCTTCCTCTTAACACTGATTTTACTTGTCACCTTTCTAATAATAATATTAGATTTATGGAGTACACAAATCACACTTGACCAGTCAACAGATTATTACCATCTGAGTTGTCTGTCTCTACAGCTACAACAAAGTTCAAAGATTTATCTTCTTTAATGACTATGCTCTACCTGCCCACCTGTTAGCGTAGGTGGACAGTGATGTTTTGGTAGCTTTGTAGCTCTGCCATAGTCTGTCCATTTCCAGATGTTGGACTGAGCAATGCTTTCTGACATGTCCTAAGCCTGAGGTATTGTTTATATGTCATTCTTGGTTAAAACCACTCCACATCCCTGACTTGTTTTGTTGGATGCAGTAAGTTTGTCAGCAGTTTCTATCAAACAATTGCAAGCTTCTTAAACATCTTTAATCATACTGAGACTATAATCCCTCACAAGCTAATTTAGGTACATATGACAAGTGACTTTGACAAACAGTTGATAGTACTAGATACTATTTAGAGCCCTAAGTCTCCTTATAAAAGTATTTGTATCTTTCCACTTCTTAACTATGCTCTACTTTGTGATCATCTGACAGACAAAATCCAAATAAAATAAATTTGTCTAAAGATAAATATTGAAATGTAGGGTTTTAATATAACAACATGTGAAAATGTTCAAGGGCATGTATGGTTTAGTAAGACACAGTCTGGTTAAATAGCATGTGCTGAATACTGACTTTTTATTTGTTAAATGCTAGCAAGTGTTCAGGGGACACTTTTGTTTTTTACTACAGTGATAACACAACCAAAGACCAAAACTAAGCAGTATTTTTAAAGGTACTTTTTGTAGTGGGTAGTTTTAATACCCACATAGAAAAACACAACAGATACAAATGTATCAATGTATATTTGAGTTTGGCCGAAATTGAAAAATTGTGTTGCTGGTTTTTACCCTTAGTCATACCCATAATTCTGAATTTAGATTTTCATTTATCCCTAGAATGTGACAAAAAATCCAAAATATCAGAATTTCAATTGGAGTTTTAGATAGTGGTCCATTTGGAGAATAAAGGAGAAGATATGTTAACATGTTTGGTTTTTTTGGTTCTACTAAGGCAAATAAAGCAACAGGTTGCTACAAGTACATTAAATCTCATCAAAGTTAAAAACAAAGGAATTAGGTCCACAGCTATAGCAATAGTCAACTGAAAATTTGAGAGACTTTCTCTTACCATTTGTTTCTGGTGTTTCTTTGACACACTTTTGCCTTCCTTCGTAGTTATTAACAGATTCAGCAAAAATTTTAAATGTATTGGATTTTGAGTCACGAGAAAGCAATGCTCTCTGAAAACCCAGCGCCATTACGCAGCTGTTGTGATTTCTCACTGCAAAAACGATAGCAGGTATTTGTGAAGAGAGTATCTACGTCATGATCTTGTCATAGTTTGATCGCAATCTACTTATAATTGACCACTCTCCAAAAACAAGATGATAACTTAAGTATTTGTGAATGCTTCATAGGCTAAAGCAAAATATAATCCCATTTACACAAAAATCATGCAACCCCTGTTTCCATCAAGTCCTTTTCTGACTCTTCATCCAATTTTTACCCTCTTGTGCTCTGTGTTAATTTTCCTAATTTCTTGTCTCTTTGCATTAGGTCTTTGGGGTTTACTCTAACAATAGGTGTTAAACTAGTTCATAGCTGCATTGAAGGAAGGCATCAGTCTGCTTTTGCCTCAGGAGAAACTCGAAAGCTGCTAGTGCATTAAACCAAGTAGCGTGGCTGCAGGAGGCATGTGTCGAAGCAAGGAAACTTACATCAGTAAGCAGCTAAGGCTTTGTTGTTAAGGGAATGAACAAGGCTTTTTCACTGTGTGTCAATGTAAACTTATAGTTGAGAGTTCATAGTAGCAACAGCTCAATAGATTTCATAAAGTTAAAATGATAAAAAAAATTCAAAGAAAAAAAAATATTGGTGAAAGATTCACATCAGATTTAACGTTCTATTCCTATAAGACATAGGGATAAACTATATTATAGCTATATCTAAATTATATACATCTATTATTATTTCTTACTCTTTGTTTGATGCCTCTGTACTGACATCAGCAGCGTAAAGCCTTAGTAAATTGTTGGTGCCACTGTGTTTAATAGTTCATAGAAGACAACAAACAAGAAGTTAGGTTGCTTTGTCCTCATCAAGTTTAAATATATCCGAAAATCATCACCACCATTTATTAAGATGGAAAAAAACAAAGGTATAGAAATTGTCTTTTGTATATTTATTTCAGCCGATAAAAAGACAGCCTAAATAAACCTTTAAAAGCCTCATATTGAAACAGCATTCATGCCAGTGAGAAGTGCAGGGACGTAGTTTCTGATTCTGATGCCTACCGGCTGAAACAATAATTTCTAAAGTGACAATAAAAGCAATGCAGCTCAGTCCCTCAAGCAAGCATGAACTGACAGAAGCAATAAATAGTGATGGATCATGTCAAATCAGTCTCTCAATCAGCTTTATCTGGATTCTTCCTAATCTTTCTCACTCTTTCCCTTGTCATCTGAGCCTTGTTTAGTGCTTACATTATCGTCTCCAAATCCCACTTCACTGTTATCTGTTTGTCCATCCATTTTTGTATTTTTTAAATGGATTTTTTCATTAAAACCCATCAGTATCTTAACATTTTCAATCTCTTTTCCCATGCTATTAACTCATCCCTCTATCTTTGCCTATAATCATTCCCATGCCTTGTGATTTAAAACATAAATAAATCTGGTATTTTATTTTTTTATTTTTCTTTGCCTTATTTAAGAAATACATTATGTTTAGGAATTATTATTTTTCTCCAATATCTTAAAATGTTGACCTACCAGGAGGACAACCTTAACATTACAGTCAAAATATGTCAAAAGACTTTCCAACCCGAATAATCTTCAACTATTTAGCAAAAATCAAACATGAACAGAAAGTTTCCATATGTCCAAAGCTAACAGATTTGTTTAAAAACTTGTCACTATAATTTAATCAGGTTCAGCATTGACCCAAAGTGAATGCATTTATGACTCCTGAAGGCAACTGGTTTTATTTAGTATCAAGGTGACAGTGTAGGGAAAAAAATGATGTCACAATTTGTAGGACATTCTTAAAAGAAAACTGAAGCCTTTATCTTCCTCATCACAATGGTTCCAAATTATTATTAGTCTGTCACAGATTACCCTAATAAAATACAGTAAGGCTGATGGTTTCCAAATATCAAAAAGGCAAAATTTTTAAATGTGCATAAATCCTTGGAGGGTAGATTATACTTCCAGGTAAATGTAAACCCCCCTGCACACTTATGCTGCCCAAGACCATTTTTTCTTTCTGATTCATTCTCATGTTTTTTTTTTCTTTTGTCTTTACCCATTTATCTCAGTGAGCATGCCAGCCAGTGAAAATGAATCAGTCAACACAGATAACGCACCCGGGGGAGACGTGGAGGGGGAGACCTGCTGCACCAGGCTAGCGTGAGTACCTCACCCTCTTACACTAACAACTCTTCTTTAGCTCTCTCAGTCAACAACAGTCATTGCCATGGAGGACTCATTGCCTTGCCAGGATTTTTGTCTTTTCTACTAGAACTGCTGTTAGACATGGAACAAGTGGCTGAGCTTGCTTCTGTCTTTCACTGATCTAATGAAGCGAGTCTTGGTCTTAGCTCATTGTGTGAAGCAGGCCTTCATTAACTAAAGGTTCTTTGGGTAAGGTAACCGTAGGTCATCAATACTCCCTATATAGATAAAGCATTACCTAGAGTGAAGGTGACTTTATCTAAAGGGTCAAATGAACATAAAACCTAATGTCTAATAAATATTTTATTATGTTTTTTTAAATGTATGTATATGGAACAACATTTCTCTGTGTGATTTGTGATCTTTCTCCACTCTACCTGAGTTGCGCTGTTAAAACATTTTCTTCCTGCCCTGTGGGAGTTCACAAACGGCTGACTAACTCACTCCTGCTATCCCGGTTTCCTCTTATTTTACATTATTCAAACAAATGAGCTGTTTTCTTTCTTTGACACAGGACTTCACTGGAGACACGACCCTCAGCAAGTCTCTACTTTAGCATGCAAAAGCAAACCCATGCACCGACACAAGTGTTCATTAATGAAAGAGGTTACAGAAGGTTCCAAAGTGAGACTATATAGAACATATAATCTACAATCTGAAGTTAAAAGGCGCACTTGAATAATCAATAATCTGTACCTCACTGTCCATTTGTTATTGTGTAAAATATAAAACAAATCATAAATGCATCTATCTGTTATAATCAGTTAATGAGTTATTCACATGTATTTTTACATTTAACGTCCTTTAAAAGTAAAACCATTTTAAAAACCAAGCGCTTTCAATGTCCAAAAACTTCTTTGTCTTTTCAACTTTCCATCCAATAATAATGCTTCAATAGTCAACTTTTGTTAATTATTTCCCCCCATTTTACTGGTCCATCCATCTATCCATCCACCTATATATCAGTCCTTCTAACAATCCAGCTATTAATCAGTTTGTTTATTAATTTAGCATAATATCAATATGTCAATAAATGTATCTGTCCATCAGTCCATTTTTTATAGAATGATCCATCCAGATGTTCATCATACATCCATTTATTTATCAGTCCATCTATAAATTCATATGTTTCGTTCCATCCATTCATTCATGTATTTTAAAATCCTTTCTGTTCCATATTTTAAACCTGACTTGGGTAAAAATATCTCCTGTCAATTTAGAATGTCATTTTTTAATTTAAACTTTAAAAAAATAACTAACAGGGAAGTATTTACATTTGGGTCTAAAGACATGTACTATGTTAAAAATCTTGAAATGTTCGGGACCCCAAATTAAAGATGAACATCTTTAGACCTTTAACAAAGTCATCGACTTGGTTTTACTAGTCCTTTGTAAACAAACTGTGAATTGCAAGACCCAAAGAAAAAACAAAAACTAGTAGGACGAATCCAAATAATAAACTAAAGCGCAAGGGGAACCCAAAAAACAGGCTGGGGCATTACAGAAGGATAATAGGTTTATCTGATCAAGAGCTGTCTGATTAAGACATATTTAAACAGAAGAGATAACTGCTGAACACGGTGCAGGTGGTTGATTACAAACAACATACAGCTATGAGGAAACAATGCATAGCTATGAGGGAAGAATGGCAGTAAGAGTGCAAAAGTAACGTGAAAAACAAGTAAACAATCTAGACACACACACACTTTCAGATATATCCCACAATCCAAACACACAAAAATCAGCCATTAGCCCCCCCACATAGGTGGTTTTAAATGAAAACAAACACATTAATAGTTGGGTGGAGGAAGCGTCAGAAGGAGGAAAGAGCTCTACCTTGGTCTGTCTGGATCTACCACAAAAAAGTTCTGGGGTTCGCCTTAAGGTATTTTGGCTGGGTAGTTTGGAATGCTCACTTTGGTAGCTGAGGAACCCTGGAGACCATCTCCACAGGGTTAGGTCACCAAAGCTGAGCTCCAGCAATGTAAACCTACACTTGGGAGCAGGAACATGGTGCAGACCCTGCTAGGGTCACCCTTTCACACAAGAACATGCAGTGGCCAATGAGGAGCAGGTTCTGGTGCTCGGTGGCAGCTAGGTCAAGGATTCAAGGGTTCATGGAATTTTATTGTCATCACATGTGGTACATGAGGTGGGACGAAATTGTAATCCCACTGTCCAGTTTACACCCTGAGAGCAATTGTAAATTAGCTAAAATAAGAAGAATATAATAAAATATATAAAAATATAAAAGAATTATTTACAGAATACCAAATATGGGAACTCTGACATAGCAGCAATGAAAATCTGGAGTGGAAATTTGCTGTAGCAGCATGGATGGTTAATGAAGTGACATATTAAAGTGAGATATTAAAGTGATCAGTGCCGGTTAAATGAGTGTTTTTAATTCGTAATTGTCCTTGTGGTGTGTTTGAGAGTCTCACAGCTTCTGGAACAAAGCTGTTTCTCAGTCTGGTGGGTTTGCATTTGATGCTCCGCAGCCTCCTGCCTGAGGGGAGCGGGTCAAAAAGTGATTGTGCTTGGTGGGTGGGATCCTTCATGATGCCGGGGCCCTTTTCCTGCATCTGGAGGTGTAGATGTCTGTGGCGCTGGGGAGGCTGACTCCATCAGTCCTCTGTGCAGCCTTCACCACTCTCTGCAGGGCTTTCCTGTCTGCAGCAGAGCAGCTTCCATGCCACGCGTTGATGCTGGAGTACAAGACGCTCTCCACCACACATCTGTAGAAGGAGGTGAGGACTGAGCTCCCAAATCCAGCTCTTCCCAACCTCCTGAGGAAGTAGAGCCGCCAGTGTGCCTTCCTGACCAGAGTTTAAGTGTTTTTGCTCCAGGTGAAGTGTTACTCAAGTGTACACCCAAGTACCTGTAGCTGTTGACCGCTTCCACCGCAGATCCTCCAATCTGCACGGGGAGGTGGGCAAGCTTGCCCCTTCTGAACTCCACAATCATCTCCTTGGTCTTCTTTATGCTGATGCAGAGGTTGTTATTTCTGCACCAACCCTCCAGGTGTTCCACCTCCTGCCTGTAGCTGGACTCATCACTGTTTGTGATGCATCCAACCGCTGCTATGTCGTCCGCAAACTTTACAATATGACAGCCTGGATGGATAGGCGAGCAGGCATATGTGAGCAATGTGAACAGGAGGGGTTCAACACACAGCCCTAAGAATACACCTAAGAAGCACCTCAACCAGTGCTGAGGGTAATGGTGGGGATGGAGATGTTGTGAATCCTCACAGACTATGGCCTGTTGGTCAGGAAGTCCAGGACCCAGTTGCAGAGGGAAGAGCTCAGTCCAAGTGAGGAGAGTTTGTTTATCAGGGCGGAAGTGAAGTCCACAAAAAGCATACGGACGTAGGAATCCTTCTGCTCCAAGTGGGTGAGGGTAGTGTGGACCACGGAGAAAATTTTTCCTGTATGCATTCTGGTGTGGATCCACAGTGACATTGATGGTGGCTTTTATGTGGGTTTGAACCAGTTTTTCAAGGCACTTTGTGACTACTGTGTGGCTACTGGCCGATAGTCATTCAGACCTGTCACTCCGGAGCTCTTGGGGACCGGGATGATGGTGGCGGTCTTCATGCAGGTGGGGGCAGTTGCCTTGATGAGGCGTTGAAGATGTCTGCCAGCACGTCTGAGAGCTGATCGGCGCACTCTCTCAGCACCCGTCCGGGGATGTTGTCTGGGCCAGCAGCTTTCCGGGGGTTGATCCTCCTCAGCGTCCTCCTTGCTTCTGCTGGAGTCACACTGAGGGGCTTTTCTCCTGGTGAAGTTGTGAGTCTGGTGCTGGGGAGGTTGTCAGGGTTCTCAAACCAGGTATAGAATTAGTTGAGAACCTCAGTTAGGGAGGAGTCTTTGGGGCATTGTGCAGCTTTGGATTTATAGTCTGAAATGCACTTGATGCCCTTCCACATGCTCTGTGGATCCTGGCAGGAAAAATGTCCCTGGATTTTCTGAGCATATGCAGCTTTTGCCCTCTTAACTCCTGCAGTCAGCTCTCTTCTTGCCCTCCTGAGCTCTTGTGAGTCATCAGACCTGAAAGCAGCATCCCTGGCTTTCAGCAGAGAACGCACCTCTGCATTCAGCCAGAGTTTCTGGTCGGGTAGCAAGTCACAGTCTTGGTGGTGGTGACATCCTCCACACACTTGCTGATGTACCCCAGAACAGCAGATGTGTACTCATCCAGGTCCAGCTCCCCCTCGTACTCAGCAGCCTCCCTGAAGACCTGCAAGTCTGTGCAGCCAAAGCAGTCCTGCAGCACAGCATCGCCGTCACTGGGCCACACAGTGGCCTCCGGTTGCTTGTTTTGAAGTCAGCTGATGTTGTCAAGGAGCTCCTTCAGCGCGGTGTTAGCATTAGCATCCGGTGCTATGTAAACAGCAATAACGAACACAGCTGTAAACTCCCGAGGCAGATAGTGAGGTCTGCACGGCTACTGGCCGATAGTCATTCAGACCTGTCACTCCGGAGCTCTTGGGGACAGGGATGATGGTGGCGGTCTTCATGCAGGTGGGGACAGTTGCCTGGATGAGGCGTTGAAGATGTCTGCCAGCACGTCTGAGAGCTGATCGGCGCACTCTCTCAGCACCCGTCCGGGGATGTTGTCTGGGCCAGCAGCTTTCCGGGGGTTGATCCTCCTCAGCGTCCTCTTTGCTTCTGCTGGAGTCACACTGAGGGGCTCTTCTCCTGGTGAAGTTGTGAGTCTGGTGCTGGGGAGGTTGTCAGGGTTCTCAATCCGGGTATAGAATTTGTTGAGAACCTCAGTTAGGGAGGGGTCTTTGGGGCATTGTCCAGCTTTGGATTTATAGTCTGAAATGCACTTGATGCCCTTCCACATGCTCTGTGGATCCTGGGAGGAAAAGTGTCCCTGGATTTTCTGAGCATATGCAGCATTTGCCCTCTTAACTCCTGCAGTCAGCTTTCTTCTTGCCCTCCTGAGCTTTTGTGAGTCACCAGACCTAAACGCAGCATCCATGGCTTTCAGCAGAGAACGCACCTCTGCATTCAGCCAGAGTTTCTGGTCGGGTAGCAAGTCACAGTCTTGGTGGTGGTGACATCCTCCACACACTTGCTGATGTACCCCAGAACAGCAGATGTGTACTTATCCAGGTCCAGCTCCCCCCCGTACTCAGCAGCCTCCCTGAAGACCTGCCAGTCTGTGCAGCCGAAGCAGTCCTGCAGCACAGCGTCGCCGTCACTGGGCCACACAGTCGCCTCCGGGTGCTTGTTTTGAAGTGAGCTAATGTTGTCATGGAGCTCCTTCAGCACGGTGTTAGCATTAGCATCCGGTGCTATGTAAACAACAATAACGAACACAGCTGTAAACTCCCGAGGCAGATAGTGAGGTCTGCACTTCACAGTCAGCTGTTCTGTCTCCTCAGAGCAGTGGCTGTTTACCAACATGCAGTTTGTGCACCAACCTTTGTTGATATAGACGCACAGTCCGCCCCCTCGGGCTTTCCCGAAGAGCTGGTGGCTGTCCGCTTGGAAAAGCTGCCGTCAGGCGAGTTGGAAGGCTGAGTCCGGCATGGTGTCATTTAGCCAGGTTTCTGTGAGACAAATTCCTGCGCAGTTCCTCATCTCCTCAGGAATACTGATCCTCAGCTGCAGCAGGTCCAGCTTGTTGGACAGGAAAAGTGACGGAATCGGGGGTCGGTTAGCATTAGCCATTTAGCCTGGCTAGCACACCACTGCGCTTCCCCCTCTTCTGCCGCCGCTTTCATCGCCTTATGCAGCGCTCTGCTCCCCCATGCCGAAGTCCAGAGGAGCTGTAGTCTGCCCAGCGTTGCTCGGATGTTATTGTCCAGATTTGCTTTTTTACTGACCAAACTGTCCTTAATCCTACATAGTTCGCCCCTGCTATAACTCATACGCATGAGGCGCATTAATTTAGACTCTGAACCGACGTAAAAACAACTGAAATCAGGGTGCTCCTTAGGAGCGTGAGAAGCCGCTACACTACTGCGCGACGCCATCTTAGGTGCAGGTGACATAGAGTAGGCTCTGGCAGTCCTAGGGACACACATGTGACCCAAACCCACAATCACAACATCCACTGAAAGAATATTTGATATTAATAAATAAAATAAATTGATTTAGTATCACAACATTTTATGTTTTTTTCCAACTTTTATTTGTTTAGAGGTATTTAAGCTCTAGCTTGTACAATGATTCAATGATTCCTTCAGGAGACCTAGCTGTGCAAACATTTTTTTCCAAGTAGTCACAAAGCAAATACATTTCGTAAGAGATTTATATTACCACAAACTATGTGGTATCTTTTGATAATTATTTTCTTTTGAAAGATTTCCTATTTAATATTTGAAATAATAAATATAGACCCTCCATTGTCAAACACTTTCCATAATTTTTTTCATCCAGGATATTGAGCTTTTTCAGGACAAAAATGTCCTTTTTTCTTCTTTTACTTTTGTTTGAAAGGTGAAAAAAAGAGACTTTCATTGCTTGTCAGTTCTTCTTCACATCGCCAGCAGACAGGCCCTGGTGAACGAGCTACTTCAGCACCTGCTGATCTCTTCACTGAGATGGACACATGAAGGGAAGTATGCTCTGTCTGGTCCCATATCCAGCCAGTCAGTCACTCTGTTCATTGTTTCGGGCCGTCAATAAGACGCTTCATTGTTTCCGTCAGCAGTTCAGTCAGCCAGTGAGTCAGCTGCTCCATCAGTTCATCTGATTTTATCAACCAAATCAGAGCACGGATAAAAATATCTTTAAAAAATAGATTTAAAGTCATCAGGTAGTTTTCAATTTGAATTTATGAACTCAGGTACTTGCTATGGACCTTTTTCTTTTCTTCTCCTCTCTTCTGTACAAATGTCCTCCATAATATCTTGTCCTCAGTTCTCCTTGTTGTACATTTTCCTGTCACAGTTGTAAACAATCAACAGACTTTTGTTGCATTAATGAACTGTGTTTTTTTATACCAGGATTGACTGCAGGAAAACCAAAATAAGACTGTATTCTTTTGACTGGATGCCACTGTTTTTCGTGTACTGTATATACGTGTTTACGAGAGTGATTTTTTACAATAACATTAAAACAACAGAAATGAATTTGCTGGGCTTTACCCAAAGAAATTCAATTGAAACATTTAGCAAACATTTTCTTTGGTCACCTGCAACATCTTTTGTTGTTTCGGGTAAAACTCTTAACAAACGCAGGTGGATCAAGAAACAAATTTGCTTCAAAATATTTTTCAAAAACAATATCCTTTTCAAATCACCTCCATCCCGTGGTTTTTTTGTCTGTCTGTGTGTTATGTGTTTTTGTATAATCCATTTTGTTTTCTGTGTTCCAGAATTAGGATCTCCAAATCCAAATTCAGGTTAGTAAATGTTTACCATAGTGTTCTAATGAAATGGTACTTATGGCTGTGTGTGTATGTTTGCGTGTATGTGTGTGTGTGTTTGGGCTTGTGTACTAGCTTAGAGAAGACCAAAACTACAAACTAAATTAACAAAAACTAAAAACTAAATCAAAATCTTGAAAACCACATCATCTAACTAATAGAAACTGCTTATATGTTCAGCTAAAGCTCACGAATTATAACAATATGATCAGTAATAAATTATATGTTGCTGTATGTTTATACAGCAGAATAATCTATAAGTATTCTGTATTTTCTTCACCTTTGAGAAATTAGTGTTAATATAATACATTTACACTTCATAAAAAAGTTACATAGCCTTCTTCTTAGCATCTGGCCTTAAATTGGACTAAAGAGACCTTTTAATATCATTTAGACTTACAAAAATCATTCTGTTTTCTATATACATCAAAATATTTATGCTTTTTTTCCTACCGTTTTAAAATCCTCACATATACTTACTATTTGGTAGAATTACCAATGAACTACATGACTTGGGACAAATGTTTTGGGCCTCGTAGTTTTGCCGCATCACTTCTCACTTACTTGTAACAGGGTCCTGTTTGTAGCTTACGTTGCCAATACACACCAACTGTTTTTAATGACAATACATGAGGCACTTTTTTAAGACTACTTTTAAATGTTTAACATTTTCCCCTTAATGACTGTACTTCATGTCAATATCTATTTTGGAGTGCACCAGCCCCTCTTGCTGCAAAATACAGGGAGTTCCCAATTTTCCCAGAAGGTACAACAGCATATCTAGCTAAAATAAATGAATACTTTCGACCCCCAATAAAAACCCTTTTAGCGCCTATTTTATTAGTTCAACCACCAAATATACATTAATAGGGATTATTAAACCATCTTATAACTATTACAGAAGCAATTGGGGGTACAGACAATCAGTACAAAGGAAAATTAATAGCACTCCTGGTTTGCCTGCCCTGCAAAAACCAGCCAGTTGTGTGTCAAGTATTGTGCCTAAGTACTTCACCCTGAAAAGCTGCATTTCCTTTTAGATATTTTAGATGTGGTTTTCTGAAAAATCTTTGAGTAGAAAGCTATTCTGCAAAACATCTTGAGTCACGTTCCAGAGAAATAGGTACATTTGAGAATACTGTACCGGCAGGAATCTACTGTACCCATTAAAGCTATTGAGAGTATACCGATACAGATACTACCGATGGTGTTATTAGGCTTGCATGGTTCAGCAGTCTTAGTCTATGTAAACACCCTGAATGTGAGGATAATAATACAAAATACCTTAAAATAAATCCCCCCTTGCTTATTTTTCGGGCTACTGGCTAAAAGAGATCATGTTAAAGATCACAAAAGTGAGCTTCCATAACTTAATTTTCCTACCTTTCTATATATCCAATGAAATATCCAACACAAGGATTTTGATATATGTTCTTTATTACTTAAGAAATGTTTCAATTGGCACCAAATGTTTTAGCTTAATAATATGATGATTACAGCATTATTGAATATTAGGATTTTGTTTATGTTCATGTTGTGAGTTGTGGAGGACATGACTGAAATCAAACACAAATAGAAAAGAAATCCTTGCAAGTGATGTTACTACATTTAGCTTACCTAAATGAAAACAGCTTTTTATAAATACATTCCTACCTTTGCGGAAAACTCAACGTTAACCACCGATCGTAGATTGGACAACTTTACGAGTACAAAAGTTTTACACTGTGTTGTCTTATGAATGCCAAACTAAATATTACGAATACGTAATCATTCGTACAGTTGCAATGTTTGCACTAATATTGTAAACAAAATCTTTATGCAAGCATGATTACGAGTTTTGCACAGTACCATAAGCTTCAGTCAATTTAAATGACCATTTTCTAGTATTTAGACATATTAAAACAAGGAAGTAAACACAATAGCAGAGACGGAATATTATTACTACTGATACAAAAAAAAACTGTTTTACAGGAATATCAATGTGTTATAATTTTATCAGATTAACAATTCAAATTTTCACCAAAAACCAATAAATATACATTTATTGGTAGCTTTGAAGTTGTCAAGTACATGTATTTATTACACAGAATGCTATTCCTTTTTGTCAGGAATCTGTGTATTTCATAAACAAGGGAGTCTGAAAATTGAATGTTAGCTGGTCAGTTAGTAAGGCTATCTGCACAGTAAGCCCCACTATAGTCAGCTGTTTAACAGACAAAATGCTTGTGGTTTCCAAATGTATTTTCAGTTACATTTGTGAGTCATGCTACTTCTTTTTGAGTTTTATGGCTGGTGATTTTTTTTTTCATTTTTTTTTTTTTTTTTCAAAAATGGCAAATACCTCTAAGAAGATTTATTTGGTTCGAAAGGCATAATATTAAAAAAAAAATTGATATAATTTGAAACTAACCTGGTGACTACAGATTTTACACAGTGATTGAAAACAGCAGGTATAGAAACATGTTCGTCAACATTCAAACAAAACATCCATTCTTGCTACATAGTAACTAGTTCTCTCTACCTAACCACTTCACCAACATTGTTTCAGATCAAGGTGCGATTATGAAGCATCGAGTAGAACAAGGAATTTAATGGACTGATAATATTAAATTAGATGTAATAATGGCAGAGACCCAAATATAGGGCTGTGCATCACTGGCATAAACAGTGCAAGGCAGCAAAATGCCGGTTTTATAATAAGGAAGGTAAAACAGAGAAATAACCTTCCAAAAACTTAAAATTAAGCTATTGCTTTTAAATTTCTTAAGTGATTAAAGCCAGCTGAGGTCATTCAACTGCTCAGAGACATTAAGACATTAAGGAGGCATTTAAAATACAGTTCTCAGTAACATAAAAGTAGAAATACTTTACTCACAGATTTTGAAACCCCTTGCTTGGACACCCGAAGCGTTGACGCCGGTCTTCGATACACTTTGGATTTTATAATTTGTTTAATTGAGCAGTCTACGAGTTGGCTAAAGGTCGCCATATTTAACTCCTGTTTTTGTTTTTGTTTTTTTTTGATTGTTTTTTGTTTGTTTTTTTGTTTGTTTTCTCACATTTAACGCTTGTTCTATAGAAATTATGTTTGGCCATTAATGAATTGATTTACCAACTACTTGTCATGTATGCAAATTAGATTTTTGTTTTCTCTTCCGGTCCGAACACGGCCAGTGAGTCTTGTCCGCGCGACGAAAGCGCGTTTGTGCATGTCTCTCGTGTGTTTTGGCGCCATCTCGTGGTCACATTGTAAATTACACTTTGGTCAGGTAGGTGAAGTAGTAGAGTGTAGGTTGCATGGAGTTTAAATAATAAATTTATTCAAATGTCTGAATCTGAGAAAAGTTTTTGCAGTACATAATACATTTAAGTAGCTATTTAGTTATTTTTGGTTTAAAGTAATCCCGTTACTCCAATTCTGTTTACCAAAAATTACCATTAATTCATATAATTTGGTTTAAATGTAGCCTTTCTGCACCGAAATTTCTGATATGTTCACTTTCTACACCAGTTTTCTTATTGCAGAGTAGTTGACAGCAGTCGTGGGACTATGTCGTAAAACTAGCAGCAATGAAAAGCATAGGCTCTAACTCAGTTTGAGACTTTTCGAAGCAAAAGCAGCAACAATAAGATAACGTTCATATTAAGATTCAAAAATGTGTTTTATTTCTATTAGAGAATTAAACGTTAAAGACAGTAATTACAATATTTAATTTTAAAAACCTCCAATTATTTTAGTATAGAGAGCATAATCATAAACAATAAACCTACCTAAACTAAACTACCGTATTTAAATGTATATTGTCTTATCTGAATTGCTATGATTTAATATTTGTTTTAATAAATTAATATAACAAAATGTGATATTTTTGCGTTTAATAGCTCCTTCAAGACTTCAAAAATATTTAAAAGTTGTTTTTTTATTGTTTGTTATTTTTTTGTCCATCAGCAAGAAATTTCAATTAGGGTTTATTTATCTTATCTTTAAATTTTATATGATGTATGAAATGTTCTGTTCAAAGAGAACTTAGTTCTAGCTGCTTTGAATTAAAGAAAAATAAATCACAGAGTATGTTTTGGCATTTAAAACTGATTCCATGCAAAGTGTTTATGTACAAAACAAAGTGAACAATGCTACGCTCCGCTATTTCAAAAAGCAACATCATAACAAAATAAAGATTACTCCCAGCAAGCGATAAGGACTGCTATTTGGGAACATCAATGTTTCTCATTCAGCCACAATTATGACTGAGCAAAAGCTTTATGTCAACATTTTTCAACAGCAATAGCATATTGCTCATTATCCAGTCAAACACTACAATTTCAGTTATATTTCACCATTGCCCCTACCAGACCAAGAAAATCTATTTAAATTGCCTTCAAATGTTCTTCATGTCACATTCTAAGAACAATACAATAATAAAATTACTATGGAAAATTGTTCCTACATGGGAGGAGATATGAATTCACCCTTGTGAGACCTTTTCGGTAGGGACTAGATTGTATGTAAGGCATGAAGGTGGCAATGATCACAAAACAATAACCGAACATTTCAACGGTAGACGGAGAAAATATGAAACACAACTTCCCAGAAATAATGACACAATTCTACATCATTTAGGCTGTCTTTTTTGATCAAAAATACACTTTATTCTTGTAGATAAGAATACATATATTTTTAATGTCTAACTGCAATAACTGACCAAGAAGTGTCTTTTCCCTTATTTCTTTGAATAATGTGTACCTCAGCAACAAAGCTTTTCTTGTTTGCTTCTAGTATGAAACACTTTTGATGATGACTAACACTGTTCCACACCTCTGCTTTAAGACAACAACAGATAGCCAAAGGATATGGGGCTGAAGTCAACTCGATTCTGTGCACCGACCAATTAACTTTTTTCTTCTTCTTCTTCCTCCACCTTTTTCCACCATTGAATGCCTTTCCTTCTTTTATTCACGGCGGGTCGTTCCTTATTTCGTCATTGGCTCCATCTTTCTCCTCATCTGGTTCCACGTATCACCTTTTTCTCTTTCGTTTTCTGTTTCCATCTCTCCCAATTTCTTTCTTCAACCTCCCTCTGATCTATGCCCTCCAACGTGTTTCCTCTGTTTCTACCCTCTCCCTCTTTTCCTCGCCTCTCAATTTGCTCTACTCAGTCGCTACTCTCGGAGGTGGAACAGGTTGTGTAGGCGAAAGTGTCGAGCTGCAGTCAAGTCCCAGGTTTTCTATTGGCTGGTCATCTTCCTGGTTTTTCTCAACACGCTGACCATCGCATCTGAACACCACAAACAGCCCCAGTGGCTGACAGATGTACAAGGTACTTGTATCATCTGGGCAGGAATTAAAAAACTTAGCACAAATCCCTTATTTTTCATTTTTTACTGCTGTGTCTGCAGATATAGCAAATAAAGTGTTACTAGCGCTCTTCACTGGAGAGATGCTGCTAAAGATGTACAGTCTTGGCCTACAGGTAAGTGGTGGCAATACGTTACAATCCCTACCTTTAATATTTTTTATCCATATGTAATAGATGGTCACAAATGGGTGCAAAATAACTAAGAATGTAGGGAAGTGATCCATGCCTTTTATGTTCTCTTGTTTAAATTTATACGCACCCAAGTTTTGTTGAGCATTGTTTGTTGTATGTTGGAGTGTGTTTTTGATAAACTTTGTACATTCCTTATTCCTTTGAATATTTGCATTATTACAGGTTAGAAAGCTCATGTTAAATCCAACAGGATGGACACTTTGTATAAACATTTTGCTTGTGTTACTATGGATTATGAGTTGAATTCACGTCTAGACATTGTCTGGACAATTTCCAAACATGGCTTTTACCTTTTTTTATTTTAGCCAAACCAACTTATTTCACTTTTCTTTCAAGGACATACCTGTCTAGACTTGTGAAATCTACAAGATAGACAAGTTAACCTTGGTTTAGGGGATATAAAGAAAATGCTTATGTTTAAAAAATGCTGAGGATTTTATGGTTATAGAATACAATAGAAATAATGTCATAAAAAGAATATTAGACTTACATACAATAAGCAAAAACATGACAAAAATGCAAAACTAAATAAAATAAAACAAAACAAAAATATTGATTGTTCCATTCTGGTACTTTATGAAAAGAATCTGTGGAGGCCCTAAAGAGCTCCATGTGGCTCCAAAGCTGCAAAATTGCACATCTTACAAATACAAAATATAATCCTAATTGGGTACATTCAGGTTTGTGGTTGTGTTGTGACAAACTGTAAAAAATGTTTACGTTCACGACCCCATGTCAACCATCTTTACTTGTCTTTGCACCCCACAGGCGTACTTCGTGTCGCTCTTCAACAGGTTCGACAGCTTCGTAGTGTGTGGAGGAATACTAGAGACCATTCTAGTTGAAACAAAGATCATGTCTCCTCTTGGCATCTCGGTGTTACGCTGCGTACGCCTGTTGAGGATATTTAAAATAACAAGGTCATTAGGACTTTTACAGCCTTTATACTCATTTACATTTAATAACAGACTATTTAAGTGCAAACACAAACAACATATGTAAACTTAAGACATATGTGTATGGATTTATACTTTGTTCTCTGTAGATATTGGAACTCTCTCTCCAACCTCGTGGCTTCCCTACTCAACTCAGTTCGCTCCATCGCCTCCCTGCTGCTCCTGCTCTTCCTCTTCATTATTATCTTCTCGTTGCTGGGCATGCAGCTCTTCGGGGGGAAATTTAACTTTGACGACACAAGACGCAGCACCTTTGACAACTTTCCACAGTCTCTACTCACCGTGTTTCAGGTAACATTGTTTCGGTCCTATCGTTGTCCATTTCGCTTTGTCTTTTTGCTTGTGTTGAAGGTGCTCTATGTGTTCGGCCTTTATTATTTTTGTTACGTTTTTCACAGATTCTAACTGGAGAAGACTGGAACTCAGTTATGTATGATGGCATTATGGCATACGGCGGCCCATCTTTTCCTGGCATGCTGGTCTGCATTTACTTTATCATCCTCTTCATCTGCGGAAACTGTATCCTTTTCTTAATGCCTACATAAGATTCATGCTATTACCTTTATCCGGGGTGGAAATACAAACATTCTAAGCTGAGGGGGGAAACAGTTTTCTGCCCAGAATACATTTGTTGGAAGAAAAAAATGTGTTTTTTACGTGCATATTTATAAGATTTTTACTGCAATGATTTGTGGCCAGTTTTTCCTGCTGCACAATCTAACCTATCGGGTGTTTATTTCTTACATTACGCCTCTGAACAGACATCCTACTGAATGTCTTCTTGGCCATCGCTGTTGACAATCTTGCAGATGCTGAGAGTCTCACATCAGCTCAGAAAGAAGAGGAGGAAGCGAAGGAGAGGAAAAAATTGG
Organism: Orestias chungarensis; assembly: GCA_032876305.1. Lineage (NCBI taxonomy): Eukaryota > Metazoa > Chordata > Actinopteri > Cyprinodontiformes > Cyprinodontidae > Orestias > Orestias chungarensis. Next base: position 1,765,857 of record JAVLVB010001023.1, on the reverse strand, counting down.
CCAGGTAAGAATACGAAGAAATGAAGTGAGGCAGCGAATGAAAGCGGAAAAAAGCAAGAAAGAAGACATATTTTATGTGTTCTCAGACAAACACCATGGGTTCACAGAGGTAAAATATAAGTACTCTATATTTTCTTGGGAGTGATTTTACAGAAATGTCTGCATCTATGCAGCGTTGCATGAATGACATTATTTTTCAGATGTATTCCAACTTACATTAAGGCACCAGTATACAGTGTGTAAACATTAATATCTGGCTACTATAATTTCAGGACTATTTCCTTTCCTCTCCTTGCGACCCCAATATGCCCCATTTTAATGTCTCAATTTCATGGTTAAAGCGAACCAATGCAAATCTTCGATTTAACAGGCACAAAATAAAGCTAAAATTAGGAAAGAAGTTAAAGCTGTTCTTTGTTTATCAGGCTCACCAGTCCAGAGAAGCGTCAGGAAAATGAGAAGCCACCAATAGAGGAAAAGAAGAGTGAGAAAATTGAGTTGAAGTCAATCACATCTGACGGGGAGACTAACACTGCGACTAAGGCACTTCTAGATATGCAAAAACTTAAGTCTAAATTTACAGATTTTAGCTGATGAATAAATCTTTGAATCCATGTTTCTGTGTGTTATAGATCAACATGGATGACTGCTGTGGAGATGAAAATGTAGAGAAGAACCCTTATCCTTCGAATGATTACATTGGTAAAGTGCACAGTAAGAAAAATCTAAACCAAAAACCTATTTATTAACAGCAGCTACAAAATCTTTCTAGTCTGAGAATAATAAACCAAGCTGTAAGACTTCCTTCCTATCAGGAACATGCAATATCATAATCTCTTTTAGCTGTTTCACCAAAACATCTTTTTACCTATTTCTGCTGTTTTCTTCTTCTCTTCTTCATCTCACCCATTAGGAGATGAAGATGAAGATGAGCCAGAGATGCCAGTGGGTCCGAGGCCGCGACCGCTCTCTGACATCCAGCTAAAAGAGAAAGCCATTCCCATGCCTGAGGCCCGCGCCTTCTTCATCTTTAGCCACACCAACAAGTAACTGCATACTTTCCTCGACCTTCATTTGTTTTCTTTTTGTCTTTCTCCTCAGTATCTTTTAGTTTTTTGTTTTGTTTTTTGTTTTCACCTCACAGATTCAGAGTTCTTTGCCACAAGATCGTCAATCACAACATCTTCACAAACCTCATCCTGTTCTTCATCCTGCTCAGCAGCATCAGTCTGGCAGCAGAGGATCCGGTCAAGAATGACTCCTTCAGAAATCAGGTGACAGATTGAGTTACAAAAATGGCTCACAGAAACGTTGCATCTTTACCCCTTTATCATCCTACTCCTTATTCTATGCTCATAGATTTCGATTAAATTAGATGATATTTGTTAGATATCCAAGAATATGACTCGGTTTTTAACTTTTTTAAATATATATTTTTTAATTACATCAAATGTCCTCTGATTATGTTTATGTTTATGCTTATGTATTTAGCAGATGCTTTTGTCTTACAAAGTAGACACAATGTTACACTTACTATCAATCTGAACATAAGCTATCTAGAAAAATCCTAATTAAGAGTCAGTGGTGACAGTGATAAGATAGAGAGGTACAGAAAGAGTTGTAGAGGGGGTATAGAGGTATGGGTGAGGGTTAGGAAAAGGAGATGCTATTTGAAAAGGTGGGTCTTGAAGATAGACAGGGCGGCCCTTGGTAGATCATTTCACCAACTTGGAACAGCACAAGAAAAACCGTATGGATTGTCTTAAGCGTGATGTAGGCACTGCTAGACGACAATCTATTGATGACCGAAGCGACCGAGCTGTGAGATAAGCCTTTGCAAGAGTATTCAAGTAGATGGGACCCGTACCCTTCAACACTTTGTACGCTAGCATCAGGGACTTGAATTTGATGCGGGCAGCCAGTATAAAAAGCTTTTTTTGCGTCAGTAACGCTTAAATGCTGACAGTAGTGCCTGAAATGTTGTTAGATCAGCTGTATTTTTTGATTTACGCCATTTCCTTTTTGCAGCCCTGAGGTTGGTGTGCAGTGATCTGACTGTATCATTAAGCCATGGGTGGGACTGAGAGCCTCGGGGATGTTTAGTGGATAGAGGACACAGACTATACAAAAAGCAGCTCAATGTGAAGCGAAGGGACTCAGTGGCATCACTGACCTCAAGTGAGGAAAACGTCCTGGAATGTGGAAGTGCGGACACAACATGGGAGGAGAAACGAGTAGTTGAGAGTTTGCGGAGGGTTCTGTGGAAAGAAACCATGGGGGCGAAGGCAGCAGTAGTTTTGGGGAGATTTGCAATTAGTTGAATGAAACAACGATCAGAAAAGTACAGAGGTGTGACAGAAAGGGCCTCTGTAGCACATTTTCTTGTGAAAATGAGATCAAGCGATTTGCCAGCTTTGTGAGTAGGAGGACTGCTGACCAGTTGTAGATCAAAAGTGTTCATTAATGTTGGAAAATCAAAGGAGTTAGCGCAGTCAAGGTGGGTATTCATATCATCAAGGACCATTGTGGGACAATCAAATTCCTGAATGTAGAAGAGTAGGACGTCAAGTTCATCCAGAAAATCACTGCGTTTTCCTGGTGGGAGATTTATGTATATCATGCAGGTTTTGACTGGTGCAGACACCAAGACGGCCTGGTTGGATTGGAGCCACAGCAATATGACAATGGGACAAGATCTTATTGTTCAGTGGCCGTGCTCGGTCGACGCGGCCATGTAGACTCGCGTCCACCTTAATAACCTCTGTCCTGTGGTCTTCTGATGTTTGCCAACAAGCAGTTGCCTTCCGTTGTTTGTGTATATTTATTTCCCTTAAAGAGGACATAGCACCTTTGGACCACAACCATTCACATTTGGCCAGATAATACATACATCAAGGTATATATTGATGTTTTTGTAGTGATTAATATCAGCCAACACATATTTATTATATATTTACATTTAATTTGATTGCTTTCAGTATAGTAACTATTATTAAATGCCTATTAAGTAAATATATTTTTCTCTTTAACTGTTGATTTTTTTTTACCCTAGCAAGAATATTACCATAATCTTTGGATTGTATTAAATTAAAGACGTAAATCGCTTCATTTTCTTAAGTTAACCTTCAGATAACCGAGAACCTCTGCTAACAAAATAGTGTTGTGTGGAGCATTAAAACAATGTATTTTGGGTTTATGTGTTGTATTTTCATGAAATGGAAGCTGAAGACTATGCCTTGAGCACAACCTATAAAACTACAAAGTCATTACAGTTTGTTCTTTTGAGGAAGCTGCATTTATTAATAAAGCCTTGCTGTGACTTGTTTATACAGTTTATTATTTATTTAGTGTTTATGGTGGTAATTGTGCCGTGGTATAATGGAAAGGCTGAGTGCCACGAGTGTTTTATCTCTTCATGTACAGTGTTTCCTCTCTCAGTCAGAAACACGCATCTCCTGGGGCCAACAAGGATCTGTTTTATATTGTAGCTCCTTGGCTTTTGTACGCAATACCATTAAACAGAGCAAGCACTTAACATTACTTAGAGACGTACATTAGTTTGAAGGCATTTTAATCTGCTTGACATTTTTTATCTGTCAGTTTTGAAATCAATTTTCTTGACAAATGGATCAGTGCTTTATAATATCAGCTCATGTGGTGTCATGATTAGAAGTTGTAAATGGACCCAAATGCAGCAAAACTAAGTCAGCAAATAGATTATAATGGTTCTTTAATAAGAAAGTAATGGAAAAAAACAGGAGAACACGGATATGGCACAGAAACAAATGAGGACCGGAATGCATGAAGAACGGGGACATAATGGGAGAATCCAACAAGGAATGAATGCCGAAGAGGTGGTTAAAAACTGGGAGACTAATTGGACAATTACCTGTAGCAAAACGGATGCAGCTGTGAAGGGAGAGCAGACAGGCAGTGAAATAGAGAGAAATGACACAGGAAACACAGAGACGTAAACACTAACCTTGACAGAGTGAAGAACATAAATATAAAGACATAAACAGAAGAAATTAACATTGAACATGATCTGAATTAACTTTAGTAAAAACACACTGCTCGAAGGAAAACAAAGCTACTCACCACAACAACAAAAAACACTGAATATCATGACATGTGGAGTCATGCAGTGATCGTTCTTGTTGTCGCTCATTTTAGTTGATAATTTACTTTACTTCTTTTTAATTTGTCATATAAAACAGGACATGCCATAACTCTTCAACACAGAAAAGACAGGACAACATACCGTTTAGGTTATGGAAATATGTTGAACTTCATCAATTGAATAAATTAAAGCCAATTAAAGAAAATTGCTACTGATCAAAAATTTACTCCGAGCAAAAATCAAGACTGGATTAGAATAAAACATTATCTTGCCAAAATGACAAGGTGAAATATATTAAATGCTTTTCCTCCTGAATATCCAGTGTTTTAGCAGGTACAGTGCATGGGAGAAAATATAAAACGAATACAAAACCATTTTGTTTATTCCGGGAGTTTTATTGTTAATGTATGTAATGTACTAAAAGAAAAAAACACTCGCTGTTATATTTTCAGATCTTGGGCTACGCAGATCACGTATTTACTGGACTCTTCACCATTGAAATCATTCTTAAGGTATCGTTAACTTTGATAATTAACTATACAAATGATGTTAACCATTTGTGACACACTTTGACAATATATACCACAAAAAACATGCAATGCTGTGAAAAACCTACTTGTGTCGTTACAGGTTTTGTCACACTTAAACCATCAAACCAATTTTACTCTGTCATAAAGGCATAATGTGATTAAAAACAAAGACCGTTATCATATGCTATAAGTGAGAAATTAGATATCTTTAACATGGCTGTGAAAAGTAATTTCTCTTTAATTTTCCCCATTTGACAACTGAACCTTTGTTTAATTTGTTTATTTATATCTGAATTAAACATGTTGGTGATCTAAATGATGTAATTGTGACAGAAGACATGATACATGCAACTAAAACTATTCTCCTCATGCGATTATTAAACATTTTCTATTTATTTGCAGATGACAGCCTATGGAGCCTTCCTCCATAAAGGTTCATTCTGTAGAAATTATTTCAACATTCTGGACTTAGTAGTTGTCAGTGTTTCTCTCATCTCTTCTGGAATACAGTAAGTGCTTACATTACTTTTCCTTGCATGTATATATATATATATATATATATATATATATATATATATATATATATATATATATATATATATATATATATATATATCCCCAGCTCAAACATCTCTTTGACCAGCAATACATGAAGTCTTGTTGGTTGTTGTCCCATTTTGTCAAGTCAAAACCACAAACCTGAGGGGGTTTTACTATTATTTAATGTATTTGAGCCACATAGTA
>JAVLVB010001023.1:1743984-1760363 GCA_032876305.1 Orestias chungarensis | reverse complement strand
CCTATACTTAGCGGCCTGACAACAGTTTGAGTTTGTGAACTCTGCCACGCTTCACATTTACCTGAACGTTGAAACACAACTTTACCCAAGAACCTCCATCCCTTTGTGATGTTTATTTACAGGATGTTTTCTGCTTGTAGTCAAATAACTCTTTGAATTGCTCTGTTGTTTAATATGCTATGCCACACTCTCTGTCTCTAATGCTTAATAGACTAGACCTCTCGACGTAAGTCCACATTAGTCTGTATTAATAACCCCTTTATTATAGCTTCACCTCAATCATGTAAAGCTGTCACTGTTTTGATTTGATATTTCTATGATCTACGAGAGTTTAAAAAAGTTACAATAATAACAATAATAAGAAATACTTTTACATATAATATTCTGGTTGACATTTTATACCGAAATTTGATTACAAAATGATGGCATAACATTTATTTGCAGGCAGGTTCACATTTAGTTTTTGTTTCAGGAGGTAAATTATCCTGGACCCTGCATAAATTCAGCAGTCATGTAATTTATTGAGGCAATGGGTTCAAATTCATCTCTTGTTTTTCTGAATATCGTATACTCTCCTGGGCTATAGAAATTACACGTGAATGTGAAACTTAGTAGGTTTTTTGCTTGTTAAAGGTAGTAAGTGAGTGTGTGGGATATTTTATGAATGTATCACAGTTGAATTACTTGTGATGGTGTTGCAACTTTATTGTGCCTGTCGCTCTTACAATATAGCACTTTTTTTTGTTTTGCTGTGTGGCACTCTTTGCTCTTTGAGCTGATTTTTAGGTGAATGCAAGTGCACATACTGTTATTTTGTCCTGATTTACTAAAGGAGGAGCAGAACCAACTTGGATTGGTGATTAACATGCTGAAGAGAGCATTCCAAAACTAATAACATTCCTTTAAGATTGATTTCTTTTTTTACATTTTGTCATGTTACAAACACAAACTTTTTGTGTTTTATTCCACAGAGCAATAATAAAAACACAAAATTGTATGTAAAAATCTTTGATTTTTTGGTTCACTCATTTCGGAAATTGAAACTTTTACATTAGATTTATAGCAATTCTTCATTTCTTGTAGTTTTGATGATCATAACTTACAAATTGCAATATTTTCAAAAAGCTAAATATTAAGAGCCTGATATTGTTACCTGATAAAACAACTGGAAAACTTTTCTGAGCTTTTAAATGGTCTCTCACTCTGGGTCAGTGGGTTACACAATCAAGGTGAAGATTGCTGACTTGACAGATGCCCAGAAGACAGTCACTGAATCACCTTCACAAGATGGTTTAGGCAACAGAAAGTCATTGCTAAAGAAGCTTGATGTTAACGAAGGGCTGCTTTTAAGCAAAAGCATAGGAATGTGTAAGAAAAAAGTCTTGTTGAAATAGATGCAACAGAAGCGGAGATAAATGTGGCCTTGACAGGATTTTCAATCCTCGTTAACAAGGAGTGAACTGAGGGTGAAGTCAGCACATCAAGAATCTCTACAAATATTAATACTAAACCGGGTGCTACAAAAGCCTCATTCCATGTGTCAAGCCCCTCCTATACCAGGGACAACATCATGCTCTTATAAGGGCTAAATAGAAAAAGAAATTGTCCAAACAACTCTTTTAAGATTAAAGTAAAGTTTGCCTTTCATTTACGTATGAAGTTCCTAGAGTATAGACTAAGAGGTAAGAAGCACGGAAGCCAAGTTTCCATAGTTATTGATGAGTAGGATTGCCATGTCATCTACTGCTGTTGGTCCACAGTGTTTCCTAAAGTCTACAGGAAATTTAGGAAATGGTCCTTCTGCTGAGTATGTTGGTTTTATTTTTTAGCAATGTTTGCACAGTTACACACTGTTTAACAACTATGGTTCTTCTCTACTTGTCAAGATTGAGATGAAAAACCAAACTTAATAATGCAGAAGACCTGAAAGCTTCTGTCAAAGCAACAAGGACTTCCTTTACTTTACATCAGAGCCACAAGCAGATCAGCTCCAAGCAAAAGCCGCAGTCTTGCAGCACTTATGCAAAAGGAGCCCCAACCTTGCACTGAGGGCATAGAAATAATTCCTCCTTTAAGAAGAAAGCTCCAGCAGTTATTAAAATTACAAAAAATAACGGCTGAACCTATTACAGATATTTAATGTAACAGTGTCAGGACATAGAGGAATAATACCCATGATAACTTAAGAGCTAGCACTGAGTAAAAACTGTTGGTGAACTTATTTTAAATTGCAGTGATATTTTGTGGTCTACTTACCTTTAAATTTATATAGGATTAAAATATGAAAAATGTTTTAGGCTAATCAAGATTTAAACTGGGTTTTTTACAACATTTGTAGTTCCAATACAAAAAAAAAAATACATTGCTCACAAATTTGAGTGCAGTGGTTTTTATATATTGATATACCTTAACAAAGAATAGCGCAACTAATCCCATTTAGAACTCACATAATTAGTATTTGGAGTCGAAAATGCTATACACTACACTGTTCAGATGTTTTTCTTTAACACTACATACCGTTGTCTTTAAACTTACTACTTGTGTTTTTTGAGAAAATAAACTACCTGTAAAATAGAAAAAAGTGGGTGGTTGCAACATGACAAAGCTTTAAAAATGTACGTATGAATAGTTTTGCAATGCTCCGTATTTTGCACTATGTAGCAAATTGGCTTCTTTTGTGTGATCTCTTTAAATAGCGTCACGATATGACTTCATCAAATATCTACAGACATTAAACTTTTTCAATATCCTGGCTAACTATAAATCTTGATATCTTATGGTCCTGTATCTATTTTTTGCTTTTCTTTTAGATGGATAGAGTACTTCTTATCATCAGGTGGTTGGTAAATAGTGTTCTTCATCCCTGTCAGCCCGCTCAACTCAGTCAACATCTTAAACCATTACTATATAAAAGCTTTTGACTTTTTTCAACGAGTGTTGTGTAACTAAAGTATATCCTCACAGCTGGTTTGACTGTGATATGTGGCTGATAACATCCCACTCCACGGAAACTGCCTTTAACTGCTTTCAGACTTTTTACTTCCTCTGTAGAGTTGCACAACAGGTGTCTTTATCCTATTTTCTCTTTTCAAATGTAATGTTTCTCTTTAAATCACTCCTTTAGCCACCAAGGAAGTCACACCTTTGAAAATTCATGTTGACATTTTGAATTTTTCTAACATAGTTAATGGAGGGATGGGATCTTTTCTTATTCTAATGTTGTATTTGTTCTTTGATCTTTTAAGGTCAATATTTGATGATCCAGATCACAGTTAGTTACTGGTTTTTAAAATTATGTTCTAAAAGATCTTATGCATAAACCAAGCACAAGCCTTGTCAGGTAAACTGCTGAAGTTTTATATTATTTATATGTTAAAACCAACTTAGTAAATATTAGGTCTGACCCTTAAATACCTACATTCCCATTCAACTGCAAACTTTAAAATCTGCCTTTTGAGAAAAAAGAGTTGGTTGGGGCCAAAGGTTTTCATCAGAAGTGTAACTGTAACTCTAATGGTTTTTCGTGTACAACATTTTTATAAGACAGTGTCAAAACATATTCTATTTATGTTGTTTTCCTGCGAAAAAGAAATTCTAGTTGATTCTAGTGACAAGGGGGATTTCTTAATTGCTGTAGCTTCTCACACTAGAGAATGTACAAGCCCATGTGTGCCATAGGTTTAGTAGAACAAAAACATTCAGAAGAGCTGCTAACAAACGGTTTCAATACACTGCGATTGTACAGTGGCTCTGCAGCTTAAAAAAATTCCATTCCATGCAAATACCAACTTCAGCGTTTATTCTCATTGTTATTACGAATGAATGCAAAAACAAAACTATCTTCAAGTCCCAACCATAACATAGCATTCCGTTAAGCCTATCCAGGGTAAATACCTAGTCTGGTGTTAACTGCGGTATCTCAAATATACATGCAACAGGCTTCCATAACAAGCCTGATTTATATATTTAAATTTTAGGTATTATAGCAAATCTGCCAAAGCCTCTACTGTGAAACATTTACATACAAATAACAGGTGTTCCATGTATATGCCAGTAATTACATGTAACATGATTTTGGCATTGTTGTTTGACTTTTAGAGTAAAGTTTTGCTTTAACACGACCTCCAGTAACACATGATTACAAGCCTGGATCCATGAATAGACTGGTTCCCTTACTCCAAATCAGATCCGGAAAAAAATGTTTCAGATTTGTACTATTTTATATATTGGATTATTTAAAATCAGCCCCATTTCTACATAAAATTAAGTTTTATGATGACATATACAGTATGTTGACTTTATCAGTAAGTAATTATGCATTGAAACCTGGTTCAGTTCTTAAGGGATCCAGTCTTCTTGCTTTTTTTGTAATCATTTATTAGATAAATTCAAACTGTCAACATTTGGTTCCTTTATAGTGCGTACAAGTCTTTCTTTTTTGAGCACCTCCTCCAAAGGTTCACACTGTTTGACCGCTGGCTCGAACTGACACTTTTTTACAGCACAGAATTTCTCTGTTTGCTTGTAAAATGTCTTACGTGTCTTTATGTTGTTCTCTAAATGTTGTACATGTGTGTTCTTCTCCATGTTTAATCCGTGTTTGTGTGTGTTTGTACTATATAGATATTTACTCGTAACATTTTCTTGACAGAAAATCTTAGAGTTGATCTATGATGGGTTTTGGTTTTTGTAAAAACTCAATAATTCGGATATTAATGAAAGATTTGCATTTGATTGACAGAAATCTCAGTCCTGATAGAATGTCCCTATTTTTTTTCCAATGCTTTTTACGTTTACTTGGTATCCCTGGGTAATATTGCTTAAAAAAGTAACCATGTTATTAGTACGATCATCCATAATTTTTATTTTATCACTTAGGCTAAAAAACTGTAGATATGCTGAAATGTGAGGTCTTCAAAAATGCAAGAATTATCTTGGAGATATGCATTTGGCTTGTTTGAGTGGATATTAGTTTACCAGGTGATTTTTATTTTTTTTTATTTTTTTCAGGTCCAGCGCAATTAATGTTGTAAAGATCCTGAGAGTCCTTCGAGTCCTGAGACCGCTGAGAGCCATCAACAGAGCCAAAGGACTAAAGGTTTACGCATGGCTCCAAAGAAATCACAAAATATTCTCCTACTTCAATGACAGACATCCATACATTAACCTTAATCTTTGCTGTGGCTTTTTAGCATGTTGTGCAGTGCGTTTTTGTGGCCATCAGAACCATCGGCAACATCGTCATTGTCACTACGTTGCTCCAATTTATGTTCGCCTGTATTGGAGTGCAACTATTCAAGGTAAAGAAACAGAGGAAACAGGGGAGAAAGTCTTTGTCTTAACTATATATATATATATATATATATATATATTTATATATCTTTCAAATAGGGCAAGTTCTTCTACTGCAGCGACAGCTCCAAACAGACACATGCAAATTGCAGGTACGAGAATTTTGGTAGTGTATTGTATTTGACACTAGCTACTGGAGGAAAGATCATGTGTATGTGTGCCCTTCTATGTTCTCAGAGGTTCCTACATCATGTTTAAGGATGGGGATGTGGGGAAACCGGAAAAAGCCCTGAGAATCTGGGAGAACAGCGACTTCAACTTTGACGACGTCCTGCAGGGAATGATGGCTTTGTTTGCTGTGTCTACTTTTGAGGGCTGGCCCGGGTGTGTCTCTTCCAACATATTTACATTGCCTTACAGAAGTCTTCAAACCTCTTGAACTTTGATTCACTTATTTTTCACATTAAAAGCACAAACTTTATTATATACTTTTAGGAACTAAATGTATTGCATAAATCTTGGGAGGATGGAAAGTGGCTTTCAAATTGTTTCCAAAATAATAATGGGAAGTTTGATATCCATTTGTATTCAAGTGAATAAATATTTTCTACTGTACTGATAACTTCTACAGTTAAGGGCTTCTTTATATTGGTCCATCACATAAAATACATAAATTGACAACAGTTGAAGTTTTTGGTTGTACGGTAACACAACATGAAAAGTTCAGAAGGTATACATACTTTTCCAAACCACTACAAAGTGTTAATCGTCCCTTTTTTGGGCCCATGCCTTCATCTCTGACAATTAAATCAAATCTTTGATGTTCTCCATTTATTTAAGGTTGCTGTACCGAGCCATAGACTCTCACGCTGAGGATGTTGGGCCAATCTACAACTATCGCGTGGTCATTTCCATCTTTTTCATCATCTACATCATCATCATTGCTTTTTTCATGATGAACATTTTCGTCGGTTTCGTCATCGTCACCTTCCAGGAGCAAGGAGAGCAGGAGTATAAGAACTGTGAGCTGGACAAGAACCAGGTAGTGTATGTTTGGGTTTGTGGGTACTTTCAGGACGCCCATACTGTTTAAGGAATGTGGATCAGTATTGTGGAAAGTCATCAGACCTTTATTTAACCAAGTGAATTATTAAGAAAACATTCTTGGAGTTCTTAGCGATACAAAGCTACTCAGATTTAATGCATTTGATTAAATAAAAGCCAAGTTTAGACCATATTTTTGATAACCTATTGTTGTGCAGTGAGAATGAGAGACAGCTGTCTAGCCACGTACCCAGGTATTTGTATTCAGGAGCCTGCTCAGTAGTACAATTTAAGATGGTGATATTCGGTCGTTGTACTGATTGTAAGTTACTATTTCTTCCAAATTACATTACTTTGGTTTTGTTTGTGTTCAGTGCAAGTAGAAAGAAAAATACAAAGTTGGGAGAACTGTATTGAAACTATCTTGCTGCATCCAAAACACTGTTCCAGAGCTTCCCTAGCATGACAAAAAAAGTCATGAACTCAGGAAGCTGCCATGAAAGCCAGTATAAAAGGTAAAAGCTCACCTATGTGTTTGAATATGTTTACAGCGTCAGTGTGTGGAATACGCGCTGAAGGCTCGACCTCTGCGTCGCTACATCCCCAAGAACCCTTATCAGTATAAGGTGTGGTACGTGGTCAACTCCACCTACTTCGAGTACCTGATGTTCACACTCATCCTCCTTAACACCATCTGTCTGGCCATGCAGGTGAGGGTTACCCAGAAACACATCACTCTGCAGAATTTTGAAGTAACCTTGATTAACAGCAAAAAGCCTTTACAAAACTTTAGGTTTTATTGCGATAGATTGATCATAGGGTACAAAAAGAAAAAAAACATCTGTTGAATTGTGGGTATGTATTCATTCAGAAAGAAGATTTCTAAGAAATATTTCTTGAAGAAATATTCTTCACGATGCCAGGTCTTCATCTGCTCTGCTTTTCATTCACAATATTATGTTTCAAGTAATTAAATAGGGACAGTAGTGGCAAATCATTTTATGCTATGACCTGGTACAGAGCATGAAATCGCACCATTTATTTTTAAGTTATACACAGTTTCTTTTTAGATAAAGTTTTTTACAAGGGAAATATTATAAATTTTTCCAAGGCTCTTAGGAAATAAAAAGGCCCTTAAGCATCACAGATCCTCCACCATACTTAGTAGAGCATGAAGAGCGTTACCAGATATTCATCCTAGTATTGCTTCAGACTCATCTGGGGTGTTAGTTACTAAAAAGCCTAAATTTAATACCATCTGAGAAGAACACCTGGTTTCAGTTCAAATCCCAAAACAGTTTAGCAAACTCCAGATGTCTGGTTGATGTTTACTGAGGCTTCATAACAATGAGCTTCTGTGACCTCTCTTACCTCCTGAATGTGTGTGGGGACTTTTTAAGGTCAACACACAACTTCATTATTTGAATGGCATGTGTTCCTGTCTTTCCCATTGTAAGTAGTTGCTAAAAGGAATGGGGGAAAGTTTAAATCATTTTTATTTCCCATGAAACATACGTTATGAGGTACCTATTCACAAATTCCCAGTGAAATTTGTTTAAAAGGAATTATTAAGATCAGCAGTAGGTGCAGCACTGGTGTCTTTGTAATTTACTTATGGACACTAATGAAATGTTGTAAAATCAAATGTTTGATTATGATTCTTTTTTGTGTTTTTGCAGCATCATGGGCAGACTAAAAACTTCAACGATGCAATGAACATCCTCAACATGCTCTTCACAGGACTGTTCACAGTGGAGATGATTCTAAAACTAATCGCCTTCAAGCCCAGGGTACGTTCAACAGTGTTCACAGTAAATTTAAGAAATGTTTGTTTTCATTGTGATATATTTACAATGTTAATGGTTTAAGAACTAGAATATAACATTTTGGGGTGTTCATTTTCTTCTGTAGCAAATGTTTCTGTTCTTGTCCATATCATTCACAGTTACACTACCATAACTACAGAAAGTGGACAGCTAATTTTAATCTTACTGCTCCCTTGTTACCTCTCTGTGGTTGCTATGTGGCTGCATACGTTTATTGGTCTAAGCTAATAATGCCCCTTCGTATTAGCAACTCAAACAGTAACAGATGGTAATGCTTTGCTCAATTACAGCAGCGCTAATGGAAAAATCCTTACAATCAGTAGAATACTTTTACCTCCTGAATGAACAGCTCAGGTTTTAAATCTAGAATCTGGTCTATACTGTTTTCAATTAAATATAATTACATTGAGCATGTAAATTCCAACACATATTAGATTTGTATGTATGCAGAAGAAATACAATGGGGGAATCAATGCTTCTAAAATAAAAAAAAATATGATCCTGCACTGTCTAACAATAATGATCTACCCTGACTAAAGACACCAAAGCCTCAGTGTGTTTTACACAACTAATCTCGAGAGAGAATAACTGTTAGGTTTTGGGACGTTTTATCACGGAAAGCTTCCATAGGTGTGTAAAAATCTGACTGTTTTTACCTTATGGCCTTTGAGGTGAATCTTTTTTTTAAACTTAATTTAACTTACAATAGACCCCAATATATTCACCGTTTGATACATACTAATTCACCTGTTTTTCTGTGGAACATGATTAGAAATTATCTGTGGAAAATGCGTTTATTTGCATGTTTTTCAGTAGACGATATCTAAAGTATTTAAAAGAAGATGCATTTTTCCTCGGTAGTGGTTGGTGTTCAAAAGGCAGGCAACCTATGGGCCCCAATCATTTCCCTTGCAGCTGTTAAACTGTACTCCACAGAGTGGAAATAAGGAAGACTGTAGATATTTGCTAGCATCTGAGGTAAAGCAAAGACAGTTTCCACTGTGCGTATTACTGCATATTAAACCACATTTACTGTTTCAACAACTGCAATTAACACATGTAAACTGAAAACTGATGATGTGAAAAATGGACTTTGCAGGTTGTCTTGGAATCAACTCCAGCACAAAATCCTTTTCACACAGGATCTGCTGTATTTGATCTAATTTATTGTTTTTTCCAACAGGTTTTACAGGCTTCATTAGCTAAAGACAGACTGTTGAATTTGGGATTACTTTAATCGCCGTTTCTATCCAATTTAAGCAAGTTTGGTAAATTTCTAAATGTGTGATGGGACCTCCATTCTGTTGTTTCACAAGACATGTGTGCCCATGATGTTTAGCTTGTTAAAAAAAAAATCCACTAATTATTATAAAAATAATATTCTAATCTATCTTTTATTGACTAATAATGTTGGGGTTTCTTTAATGTTCTAAAAGTGACTAAAACCACAGAACCCAAGGATGTGTTATTTTTTTACGTATGTTATTAGAATTTTGTGTGGCAATTCCATCTTGACCAACGTGACCAAGGTCATTAATGCATTTTATCCGACTGCCTAGATTTTAAAAAGTTTGTTTAATGTCAAAAATATAGCACCACTGCAAATCTACTAAGACATGGTTGTCTACCTTAACCAATTGTGTGGTAGGTGAAGTATCATTCAGAGAGGCCCTTTGGAGGGGCAGTGATCCAAAGATTGCTGTGAGAGTCTGATGGTAACATTTAGTCATGAAATAGAAGACATGTAGACAAGGGTACTCTGATAAGAGATCAAATATGAACTTTCAGGCCTACTTGCAAAATGATTAAAAGGCAGAAAACAAAAAAATGCACATTAGTATGTGTAAACTATATATATATATTTTTTTTTTGGGTGGTGGTGGCAGCATTAGGCTGTGGGGATTTTGTTTAGCACACATAAGGAAGATTAACCAGAAGGACAATTCGTAAGACAATGATGGAGGTTCCTCAAAGCAACAATTAAGTGAGTTAGAACAAATGCTTCTGTATTCATATGACAGAATGGTGAAGTCAAAGCAATTCCTGGCAGTGAATCTGTTGGTCAGTCACATGAAATCCTAATAAGACGCATTGATTTTATGGTTGTTATGTGTTAAAGTTGAAGTTCGAGGGAGTTTTCAACTTTTGTAAGGCACAGTAAATCAAAGCAGTGTAACATACCATCCTGAATAGATCCTAAACTCGATGGGGACATCTCGCTCCTTTATGTTGTGCCTCATCGACTTGAGTTTATCTTTTTTTTTCATATTTCTTTAGTCCACTGTGCAGCTTCATACCACCTTAAGGAGGGGGACTGCGATGAGGCAGCAGATGTTGTTTTCCTTCTAACATACCTTTCTCACCCTCCTCCTCTTGCTCACCTCATCCTGTATAGGGGTACTTTAGTGATCCCTGGAATGTGTTTGATTTCCTCATCGTAATTGGCAGCATAATAGACGTCATTCTCAGTGAGATCAACGTAAGTACGATGCCCCCCTTTTTGATCTCGTTGTCTCTTCTCCTTCTGTCCCCGTCTCGTGTTTCTATTCTCCGCTCTCCTTTTCCCTCTTCTTAACTTCTTCTGTGTCGGGCTGCTGTTTCTGTCTTCTTTGTCAGCCTGTTTTTCTTTCTTCCTCCGTCCTCCTTCCTCCTCCTTCTTTCCCTTCATACTTAAATCCAAGATGGCCACTGCCACTCAGGGGAACCCACTTCGCTCAACCTCTCCCAGCCTTACGGCTTGCCAAACAAGAAAGAGGAGAATTGGCAGGCAGGGTTCAGCCTTAAAAGGGTGTTATAAATAGCGTTCTTCTTCTTTGCTCCACTGTATTTGAAATGTTTTTGGGTTGTAGAATTTTTCCATTTTATTTTGGTCGCACATACCCCTAACTAACTGAACTAACTCACTGACCAATCACAAACAGTCTCACACAGCTTCTTAACTCCAGCAGAGGGCACTTTGTCATTGTTGTCGTGATTTTGTTCCTGACTGTGGTTCTTGACGACATCTCCTCTCATGGACAAGCATGACCAGCCGCTGCTGCTCCTCCTCTGCTGTCCATCTCCTTCAGACTACCCTTTCTATTGTTTTGTTTGCCGTTGATTTTGTTGACACTTTCCCTCTTTCCTCCTGCTCAGAACTCCAATGCTCCTGTATGTAATGTTTTTATCTTATTTTTCTCCTCTCTCCTTTGATTTATGTTGTTTCCATCTTTTTATTTCATGTCTCACGTTGTGTCCTTTTCTTTGTTTTTCTGTTGTTTCCTCTTTTCTTTCCATCCACTACACAGCATTATTTTGTTGATGCATGGAACACATTTGATGCCTTGATAGTTGTGGGTAGCATTGTTGACATAGCGATCACTGAGGTTAACGTAAGTAGTCCAACTCCCTCCCTCCCTTCCTTTGCCTTGCCCGATCTGCCAGTCCTTCACACACAAACAGACCGAGCGCTGATATCCTATCTTGCAAACTTTCAAATGCTCAAGAGTTTGAACTTCAGAGACTGCCATGAAGGCTTAAACATGTTGCAGAATCAAACCAAAGAACAGTTTCCTGATGGGTCACAATCATTCCCATATTTTTCCCCACTGTTCTTCGCTTCTCACTGCAGAATTTCTGCTGGGATTCCTAAATATTTGAAA
Source organism: Orestias chungarensis (assembly GCA_032876305.1). NCBI lineage: Eukaryota > Metazoa > Chordata > Actinopteri > Cyprinodontiformes > Cyprinodontidae > Orestias > Orestias chungarensis. The sequence goes on along the minus strand of JAVLVB010001023.1, from coordinate 1,748,560 downwards.
GAGCTTCAGATAGGTACATGGTCCTCGGTCTGCTGAGTGTTGGTAGCATCAAAGGTTATTGCATTTGTCAACAGAAACCTTTTGCATTTCTTCAGCACTTGGTTTGGTTACACATTACTTGATCTTTCATCACTGTCAGAGGGAATAACAAAACATTTACCCTGACATGATGGACTCTGTATAGCATGTCAGATACAAAGGTCGGATATCCACGCCCGTTTCTGTGCCATATGTTTGTTCTGAATAGATCGACACAAGTACAAAAACGCAAAATTTATTATGGGACAATGGCGACATTTTCCGTCTGAGGATCGAGAAACCTCTAAATTCATAAATGACCTAGAAAACCTAAAGTTCAAGTGAGAAAAGTAATACCAGTTGCTTTATGCTTTATTCTAACGTGCATACACGAGAGAGGATTTGATCCATAAATGGATTTACTCAGTACCCCATGAAATTTATGTAGATGTATGCATGACTGTATTTAATGTCTGCATAGAGGCTCTACAGTCAGTATTGGGACTGAATAGGAATGAATTTCCCCAAAAGACAAAGTCAGATGTTCAGTGTTTACTGTGCTTACACATCAAGGACAGTTACAATATTTACTTATATTTATTCCCTTTTTTAGATTACCAAGATCCAGAAAAAATGCATCATCATGATGCACGCTAAGGATTTAAGGAGTGAAGAATAGAAAAACAAAAAGAAGACAGCGCTGTGTTTGGAAAATTTAACAAAGTAACACCCGGAAGTAGTTCATATTTATGAAAGGACTTGATGTTTGAACGCTCTTTTGAGCTTAGAGCCAAAAAGACAAGATGTTTCAAGATAAACACCAAGTTTTTAGCCGAAGCATGGCCAAAACATGGCCAGTTTAATTTGTCTAAATTGTGATGGGTGTGAATGAATAATGGTACAACCCCAACCCAAATATTAAATATAAAAATTAGGTTAGCAAATATTCTACAAAGTATTAAAAGAAAACAGGGATGTATGTTTGTTGCTGGCTTAAAATCCTCCAATATTAACAGAGATGAGTTTCATCTAAGGACAAGGAGGAAGTAGAGAACATTTTCTGGCATTCCCCTGAGCTGCAAAGCATGTTTTACCTCAGAAAACAGTGGCTGCAGCATACAAATAGGGTGGGTTTATCCCAGGAGTATACGAGCTAGGTACTTGTTCTTATGGGTTTAAGAAGAGAATTCATTTGCCCCCATGAGAGACTGACTCTGCTCCATTAAATAGAAAGGATCATTTCTAACTGTATCTGGATACACGCATAATAACTAAGCTTTTTACTTGCACTTTTTGTGCAAAATCCTTTTTTTTTTTTTTTGGCAGGATACCAATTTGAAATGAATATAACTTTAGAAAGGCATGACTATAATAACAATGTTAGTTTAAAAGAGTAATTAAGCACTCTTAATGGCAATGTTTTCTGGGCTAGTGATATATACCTTTGTCATCTATACAGTTTACAGACGTTGCACTGCACTGTTTGGTTGGAATTGTGCACTTTATGTGACTGATTTGGTCAGTTTGAGACATTATTTGATTGATTTTGTTAATAGAATGATTAATACATGTTTTTTTCTTATATCTAACTCTAAAGGCATGCACCAAGTCTTTTTTTTTTTCACTTAGAGGCTTTTAGTCATTTGGGGCGATAAGTATCCCGACTTACGTTTTATTATTTTTCTTTTATTAAGAAACCCTCAGCATCCCAATCCTGAGAGAACTAACTGTTTTAAACTGGGATATTTTTAGATAGGCATTTTATATGTTAGCCTGCCACTTCATTTCTTTAGTCACATGATTCCAAATCATGGTTTTTTTTCAACTACAAAGCAAAAGGCAATGCCTTTTTTGAAAGTACAAAATTAAGTGTCGTGACAGCCTAGCATTTTTAAAATGTTATCACTCTGTCTTAAGTAAACAACAAAAGGCCAAAACATCCCATCTGGGTGCGCCCACCTTCCCGCCCTGTCGGGTTCCCGCTGACTTAGATGATATGAATTTGCTTTTTTGCGGCTGTTGAAAGAAAAACGATTTCTTTAATGCTGGGTCTCTAATTCTCCGCCAGCATGCTGCGGGTGCTTCTTAAGATGTGTTTGGGTTCTTTCACATTTTGTTTGGTTTGTGTAGAACTAGAATGAACAGATTGGTAGTGGTTTGCTCTGCGTAGTGTCTTGCAGAGGATGCCAGTTATGGATTGCATTTTTTTCTCTTCCTCTTTCTTTGGAATGCTCCCTCTTCTCCGGGCTTTTCTTACCTTTCTGCTTATCTTTCTGGACTTTTTCAGTTGACTTAATATTCTGTTGTTGATGTTACAATCTCCTCTTCAACTTTTTTTCGTTTTTTTCTGTCGTCATTCTGAGGTGCTGCTTGCAGCCCTGAAATGCAAGCAGGGTAAAATGGGCTTTTCTTTGTCCTCACAGCTCAACCCTTTAACAATCATGTTATTGTGAAACGTTGTTTAGCATGTTTTTCACGTAACAGTTAAGACAATTAAAGAAATTGAACAAATTAAAGTATAAATTTGAAGAGGACACACCCATGTTACCCAAGGATCTGACTGAATTTTTGCTTGAAAATTGAATGTGCAATGTGAGAAAGCAACTCAGGTTCATATAAATATGATCAACTGCAGATAGAACCACATCTGCCCAGTCGTTCAACCTGAATGTATATTGGATTGTTTGGTTTATTTCTGCTATTATTAGTTCTGGTTAAACTTTAATCACTTGTAGCAGTTCACCTGGGGAAACTGTTTTCCTTTAGTGTAATTTGGTTGAGAATTATTGAACTGAAAGAGACGTATTATAGTTGATTTTATTAGAGTCTCATTAAATAATTCAGTTTAGATCATTTGCCTACGGACTGTTTTTTTATGCTTTCATACAACCCTGCTGACTTTAAAACCTGTTTTAAAACCTGGCTTTAAAAGTTTTTTGTTTTTTTTTATTTAAAAGAGTTATTTTTTACAGAACTTTCATTTTTTTAATGCCCAAATATAAAGCAACTATACTGATAAGCTAAATAATTTATTGTGTCTAGTTGTATAAACAGGCACACAAATAATACAATACCATTACGCATTTAGGTTTGAATTCAGAATTTAGTCCACAGGTGAAAGAGAATCAGATTAAGTGCGAATCCAGTTTAGCTGACCTAATTTTTATTTTTTTTAATGTGATTATTGGCATACAATTAGATAAAGCTATAGTTTTAACAAAGGACCCAAATGATTAACTAATCTAATTGTACAAACATTTCCTAAACAAGCTAAAATCTTACTAATATTTGTTGAAAACATTTTTTTAGTATAAAAACATGATCATATATTTATGTCTATGGCCTGCTTAAAATACCTTCCTGTATGCAAAAATATATTATGAACAAGCAATCCCTGTTCTTCTCATCCTTCTTTTTAATGAAAATGTCATACCTTCTACTTACTCTGACTTTGCAGTTTTAGCTTTTTGTTTTTGTTTGCTGCTTTTTTATGTTATTTAGTCCCTTTTCATTAAAAAAAAATAAAATAAAATTCAATACCAGTTATATTGTGGGAAGGGATTTTAACATGGCCACTTCCAACATGGGTCTCGATAAACTTCTTGCTCATCCAGTCTAAAATACTGTAATCTCAGAGATGACCAGCAGGTGTCTGTATACATAATCTGATTGTCAAGTTGCAACAGACAAAAATAGTATTCATTGAAATAATATAAAAAAACTAGTTATATTACAAGTGACTGTCAGCAATCTAGGTGAAACTATAGACATTTAGTCAACATACAATCTTAGCAATGTAGGTTCAGTTGGGTGGGAGAAAATACAAAAACTTATTTGGAGGGGGGGCATGGCATCTGCCTATAATGACATAGACCGCTCAATCAATCAAGAAGTGTTTGGGACTAAAGCTTTGGACAGATGTGTCCCTTACAGCTTCTACATATTTTAGTTGTGCACTGCTTTGATAGAACAGGAGTCAGCTTCATGTATCCTTGGGAGACCGTGGGGGACATCTGCCTATGCAGTAAGATCACATATAAGTCTCCCTCCAGGCTCAGATTAAACGACTCTTGTCACCATTATGTGACGGTTGATCCAAGTTGGGGTTTGTGGGTTATCCCCCCCACACACACAAACACACGCACACATACACGCAAACAGAAAGGCATGCTGGCACTACTCTGGTGCTGATCTTTGTTGCCTTTCCTTAAAGCCAGCTGACTCGTCCTCGTCCTCCTCCTCCTCCTCCTCCTCTTCGTCCTCTTCTTCCTCTTCTTCCTCCTCTCACCCCCATGTGGTAAGGCCAATGGTACACCCCAACGGTAACCTCGCCCGCCTCCCTACCTCCTCCATCATCTTTTCATCCCTCTTTTCCTTCTTCCTATCTCTTTCTGATCAACAAAAGCAATTCCCATTTAGCGTGTCATATTACCTCTGTCGCTCGAGCTGTGATCCTCTGCAGCATGCTCAGAGATATTTATGTTCCTCTCCTTTATATTGTGTGTGTGTGTGTGTGTGTGTGTCTGTGTGTGTGTGTGTGTGTGTGTGTGTGTGTGTG
>JAVLVB010001023.1:1703722-1735968 GCA_032876305.1 Orestias chungarensis | reverse complement strand
GTCTTCCCGTCAGGAAAATTTGATCAATTGCGTTGAGAGACCAGCTGACCAGATCCATTATTTTCGGTTTCGGAAGATATGTAAAAAGATGCTCCAAAAGAGAATGAAAGACACAAACACAGGGCTGAAGCAGGATAGATAAGGGTAAGGTCGGGAGACAGAGAGAAACGCGTCCGCCTTCTTCGAGAGCTAGAAAGACTCATATAAAGATGGCTGCTATACGATTCGTTAGTTGGAATCTAAAGGGTTTAAATGGGCCTGTTAAAAGAGCCAGGATATTTAATCATCTAAAGAACTTAAATTGTGATATCGCATTTCTCCAGGAATCCCACCTATTGGTAAAAGATCAAATCAGACTCAAGATTGGAATGGAATACATTATCCACCCATCCTTTCTTAATTCTAAAACTTGTGGAACAGCTATATTGATCCATAAAAAAATTCAGTTTAATGCAACTACTGATATCTCAGACCCGCAACGACGATTTGTGATGGTTTAAGGGCTCCTCTACCACAAAACTGTGGTTCTAGCAAATGTATATGCCCCAAAATGGGATGTTGTGAAATTTATGAGAAAAATTATGTCATCTAGCACAATAGACTACTTTTTTATCAACCAGAACCTTCTGTCCTCTATCTGAAAACTTGAATATTCAGCTATAGTAGGGTCAGACCATGCCCCTGTATTACTAGATCTTGCATTCCATCTCTACCAATTACAAAACCACTCCTGGAAACTAGACAGAAACTTTTTGGCCGATGAGAGCTTTTGTGAAATTATATCCCAAAAAATAGATGACTTTATAAACTTTTACAAAAAAGATGACATTTCTCCTTCTCTCCAGTGGGAAACACTAATAGCTGGAATTAGGGGCGAGATTATTTCATATTCAGCTTTAATGAACAAGATGAAAAACAGTAAGCATGAGGAGCTTATTAAAGCAATTTCTACGGTGGATGCCCAATACTCTGTTTCTTCCTCCCCTGAGCTCTATAAGAGAAAGCTGGACCTCCATACACAATACAATTTGCTATCAACTGATAAAACAGAACGTCTCCTATTAAAATCAAGGGGGTATGTCTATGAGCATGGTGACAAGGCTGGACGTTTATTAGCAATTCGAAAAGATGGTGAACTATCTATTGACCCAGAAGAAATTAATGAAACATTTACATCATTTTATTCAAGTCTGTATACTTCAGAGATGACAAATGATTGCTCTAACATGGAAGATTTCTTTGATAACCTCCAAGTTCCCTCTATAACAACAGTTCATAGGTCTGAAACAGAGCTCCCACTAAACTGTAAAGATATTATTACTGTAATAAACGTCATGCAGAGTGGCAAGCCACCAGGCCCTGATGGGTATCCCATAGAGTTGTATAAAAAGTTCTCTGATAAATTATCAACAATCCTACTTGATATGTTTAATGACTCTCTGTCCCATGGGTCACTCCCACAGACATCAACTGAAGCATCAATTACCTTCCTACATAAGCCAGGTAAAGATAGCGAAGAATGTGGGTCGTATCATCCCATCTCCCTCCTAAACTGTGATGTGAAGATCTTGGCCAAAGCCCTTGCCCTACGTCTTGACACCACAATGTACAACGTCATATCGGCTGACCAAACAGGTTTTATTTCAGACCGGCATTCTTTCACAAATATCCGGCGGCTCCTAAATGTTATCCATTCTCCTGTATCCAGCGCGGTACCGGAAGTGGTTATCACGCTAGACGCGGAGAAAGCGTTCGAATGAGTAGAATTGGGATATTTATTTGCATGTTTAAAGAAATTTGGATATGATCCTAATTTTATCTCATGGGTTAAACTTTTGTATACCTTTCCCAAAGAGTCTGTAATCATGAATGCCAGACGCTCACAGTACTTCCTGCTATCAAGGGGTACCCGTCAGGGCTGCCCAATCAGTCCACTACTGTTCGCCTTGGCCATAGAGCCCTTATCTATTACACTCAAAACATCACCATCAATTACTGGGATCACTAGGAGAGGGAGAGAGCATAGAGTTTCTCTTTATGCAGATGATTTGTTAATGTATGCATCTGACCCTGTTTCATGTGCTTCTAGTATTATCCAGACCCTGGGGAGGTTTGGTGCCTTCTCTGGGAACAAACTGAACTTCAGTAAAAGTGAATCTTATGCTCTCAATGATTTGGCTCTTCAAATGCAGGACGTTGCTCAACCGTTCCATATGTCTAAAAATGGCTTTAGATACTTGGGCATTAATATTACAAGCGATATGCAGAAACTTTACCAAGAGAACTTCTGTCTGCTATTTGAGAAAGTTAAATTAGACTTGAAAAAATGGAAAATACTTCACTTATCCTTGGCGGGGAAAGTGAACTGTATTAAAATGAAAATACTCCCCAGATTTATTTACCTCTATTGCTTTATCTCCCCAAGTCTTTTTAAAGTCTATTGATAAAAGTCATATTTCATTTATATGGAATGGGAAGAAACCTAGACTATGGTTAGATCTGTTACAGAGGCCCTAAAAACCAAGGTGGCTTAGCCCTTCCAAATTTTTGTCACTATTACTGGGCCTCAAACGTACAAAAAATCATGTACTGGCTCCACACCCCTGATGCAGACTGGTGCCACTTTGAAGCTGCATCTTGCATCTCCACTTCTCTCAGAGCCCTTGTCACTTCCAGCCTTCCCCTCTCTCTCTCATAATACACTAACAATCGTATAGTCATAAACACCCTCAAAATATGGGTTCAACTTAGACGTAGCTTTGGGTTTAAAAACCTTCTCCATCTGGGCCCTACAATATATACACAATAATCACCTTTTCCCCCCTGCTCGGCTAGACTCTGAATTTACTCTCTGGCAGGAACGAGGCACTCATAACTTCGAGGACATGTACATTAAATATACTTTTGCGAGCTTTGAAGGTTTATCGCACAAATTTGGCCTTCCTCGGTCTAGCTTATTCTGATATTTCCAAGTCCGCCCCCTCCTTAAACGTCATGATCACAATTTCCCTTACATAACATCACCTTCTGGTCTAGATGATATATTAAAATCTCCATTCAACTCTAAAAGACTGGTCTCCAGAATTGGTGATCGTATAACCTCTTTTAAAAACACAATACTGCCTAAGATCAGAGCAGACTGGGTGGGTGAGTTGGGAGAGGAATTAGATCAGGATATTTGGGAGAGCGCTCTACTAGGAATGAACACCAACTCTTCCTGGGCCAAGCTAAACATTATACAATTTAAGATCATACATCGCATCCACTACTCCAAAGCAAAACTGGCTAAAATACACAGATGCAAACTGCGACAGGTGTCGAAACGCTTCAGCTGATTTGACACATATGTTTTGGTCATGCACAGCACTTTAAAACGTTGTCAGAAGTAGGGATAGAGCGATACCACTTTTTTACAAAATGAGTAGTGTACAAGTACTTGCATTTGAGTACTCACTGATACCGATACCAAGTACTTACGCCATAACACATATAGTTACTTTAGATTTTTTTTATTTTTTCCACAGATATTGTTATTTGAACAACATTCCCTATTATGTGCAAACATACAGTAAACACAAATGTAACAAATTTGTCAAATACTGATATGCTTTTTTGCGGTACTGAGGACAGCGACTCAGTGTGGTTTGGTTTTTCGTGCCGCCAGGTTTGCGGGTGTGGACCTGTCTGGGGGAGCAATGGTTGTGGGCGTTTGTGTGTGAATCTCAGGGGCGCTCCCTCATGTGTTCCTCGCGTTCGCGCTCAACTCTGACAAACTGCTCGCACTCGGCTCTCTCTTCTGCGCTTGCAGCTCTGCTGAAATGTTAGGGAGTCTGAGAGTATGAATCAACTTTGTGTATTTGGAAGGAATTATTTAATTGGATGAAAAAGACCAGTCTTTGATTAGCTGGGAGTGCGGCTCATTTTCATATACTCTAGAGTTGCGGGCGCGGAGGCGGAGCCGAGCGCAAGCAGAGTGAGCTGAGCAAGCGAGCGGTTTGTCAGAGTTGACGGAGCACCTTACCTGCTATTCGTGCGCAAACTCTTGCGGTTGTTGCTTCTTCATTGGCTCTGTGCAAACTTAAAACTCTACCCACTTAATTGCAGCCATCTAGCATTTGTTCTTGCATTTGTATTTGTATCTGTGATTGAATCCGTGTTAACCATGTCTTGTATAGTGCACAGCTTCAGAAAGAAAGAAATCTGCAACGATTTCAGATCTCCAATGATCTTGGAGAATTGATCATGGCTGCCCATCATTCTGGCCAGGGTTATAAGGATTTTGCTAAAACAGTTTGAATACCACCATTATACAAAGAAAATATTAAAAGTAAAAACACATATTATTTAAATAACTGAAAGTACATCACCTAAGATATTGCATAACCTCAAAAGAATAAAAAAAAACAATGGCTACATTTAACAATCTAAAGGGTTCAATTATCGTGTTAAAAAGGCAAAATAAAATAAAAATTACGTAGAAAACATTAAACATCTATGGCTTGTTTTAAGGATTATCTGAACAAAGACTATTCTATCAGAAAGAGCTTAATTTAAACCTCTCTGGTTCTAATTTTAGTTACAAATCACCCTTTATGCATAAAATATAGCACTCACATTCAGGTTTTTTCTGTTTTAAATGCTGCTTTTCTAATTTAGCTTCATTTTTGCTTAGTACATAATCAGTGGGGGGTATTATTATTATTCTGATTATCATAATCATCATCTTGGATTTAACAGAATAATACATTTTTAAACACAACTGATCACAAAGTGGGAAGAATGTGTAGATGGAGGACTCACAGCATAATAGGATTTTCTTTTGGACAGAGGAGACCAAAGTAAAGGTTTTGTCAAATCTCCAAGACAAAAAAAATAATTTAATAAAGAAATTAGATTTTTGTTAATAAGCTGTACTCTCAATACATTTTTTAGATTTATGAATATTACATTTGTTCCTTTAAACAAAGTTAAATAAATTGCAGTGAACAGCACAATTCTCCTGTCTTTACCTTTTTCTTATATGGGAAAGTAAACACTAAATAAATTTAGAATAGAAAGCGATTAATCCTAAAAATAATTGACAGATTATTCGAATATGAAAATAACCGTTAATTGCAGCCCGACTACACACACAGCTTAGAGAGAGTATTTGACAAAACACATGTCTTTAGGGTTGTCAGGAGAGTCTAATGTCTAACAGATAAAGCTTTGTTGAAATGAAGCAGCGTTTTCTCAGCAAGGGTGAACAAAAAACCTCCAACTGATGAAATCATATGGAAATCAGCTTCAGGTTATTTCTGTTTTAAATGCTGCTGAATGTAATGCTGCCTTCCTATTTTAGCTTCACCTTTGCTTAGTACATAATCAGTGAGGGGTATGGTGCGGTGTTTGGTATAATTAGTTTAATTTAACTAATCTAACTAAATCTGGTCAGGATTAAATATTTGAATTCCTTACATTTAGGTTGCAGATGCTTAAAGCGTTCAAAGAAACATAGATTTGACTTTCAGCTGAATTGGGAAGTATGGAAATCACATGATAAGCTGATGTGGAGATCTATTTTTATTGTATTTTATTTTTATCTTCCTCACCCTCGCTCTGAGGCCCAGGACGAGCTGACCCTTCTGGCTGGGACTGAGAAGCTCCGGCACGATCTGTGTCACCAGGTCGATGAAGTCTAGCAGCTTCTCGTACTGCGCGGCGCTGTCCTGCTGCACGGCTTTCCACACGAAAGCAGACATGAGCCTCACAGGAGGAACCAGCAGCTGCAGGGAGGCCGGAGGGAGCGGGGAGCCTAAAGGGGGACAAGACACACATGAACCCCAGCACATGCTTCAGATCAAAGGCAAACACAGCCGGGTTTCAGTCCGCAGGGAGACAGGCTACAGTTAGCAATAACAACGTTTAGAAACCTACATTTTGTTCAATTAAAGTAAACTAAACCAACAGATATTTAGGTGTCGAATAGAACAAACCTTTACCACTCCTAACCATTTTCAGAAGTGGGAACGTCAAACCAAAAGACGTAAAAACACAATTTTACAAGAAGTAAAGCGCTCTGAAATCAACTTCCGGATACAACGAACTCTTTTTCTTCTTCTTCGTCTTCTGGCGAAGCGGAACTCACGTCGTGGCACACTACTTCCACCTGTCGGTGACTGCTGGATAGAAAAAGCCAATAAAAAAAAAAAAACGAAAGAAAACTTTTGAACTTCTAAGACTTTTGAAACACAACTTTTTTTTTCTCAGAATTTCAAAAATAATATTAATAACGTTAAACTTTAATACAAATATGTATTAAACTTTTTTTTAAATAAGTTTCTATTTCAAGGTACTGATTCTGTGTAACAGACCAACACGAGGCAGTGGATACATTTATTAATCAAAAATACTTAATTTTATCCCATTAAATTATTTGCATGTTGTTTGCATGTTTTTTTTCACTGAATAAGTAAAACTGAAGAACATTTTGATTTACTGCCCAAGGCCAGTACTTTCTAAAATAACTTTTCAGGTAGTTATTTCAATCATTTCTGACCATCTGAAACCATCTTAATAACAGAAAAGTATCCAGGTAGCATAACTCTACTGCAACCATGTTATACAGCACAGAGAGTTTGTTCAAGGGTATATGCAGTTGAAATTTTGCACAAAAAAAAATGGATGCGTTTGACAAAAAAAAAACTTCAAGACTGTTTTTTGTCTTGAGGCCTGAATGGTGTTGGAGGTGGCTGCAATGGTGCTGGGGTGGACAGGTCATACAAGGCTGGATGGGTATTATTATATAAGAAAGTATGGCTGGTGTGTGGGAGATGTTTCAGAGGGAATCACAAGAGTAGATAAACATGGGTTGAGCAGACAAGACATAAGACACTGAAACTCAGAAGTAAACACAGTAGAAGAGGCTCGGGATGAAGCTAGGGACCATAGAGCACCCTTAGGTACCATGGTCTGAAACCAACCAGGCGCTGAGTGACTGGTGACCTGCTCCTATTAAGCTGCAGAGTTGATGAGGTGATAAGCTAACACACCCAGCCCACACGGTCAGCCTCCAGGGCTCCCCCTGGTGGAAAAACCTGGAACCAGGACAGGCAGCACACAAACCAACCCACAACCCAATTTCCTGACAATAACTACTTTTGCAAGACAATAATTCTTCTGACCTTTCATTTACTTTTAACCAAGTTTGCTGAAAACACATCTGTGATTTCCTTTTTTTAATTTGAATTTGAATTTTTTGTAGTGATCTCGAGAAAAAAAAACAAAAAACAATAAGCTTGAATCTGTACAAATAACTGATCTTAGTCTTGTGAAATAAAAACTCAAAAATCAAGGATATGAATCATATCAATGGTGGTTTAAGATTAAAAATGATTCTTTGAAGTCTCTGTCTGACCTGTAAGTATACTTTTTAGAAGCACTTTTCTTCTTTAATCATTTTTTTATAGATTTAAAAATAACAACTAATACATATATGAAGCAACAAACCCCACTTTTCTTTTCAATTTGAAGGTGATTTTTCTATCATGTAATCACCTGGAAAGGCTCAAGTCATAAACACCCACTACACGCAAGCCCCGCCGGGCTGCAGGCAATCTGTCACTCATTGAAGCAAAGCACCCTTCCAGTCATTATCATACTTTTGACTAGGTTTGTCTTCATGCAACACTTGTTTTCACTGGGAGGCTTCTCTGTGCTTTTCAGACCTGCAAGCAGTTTCAGGTTGCAGGATCAGTAATGGAAGGAAGGCGCAGAGCCGCACCTGGATCACAGCAGGATTTTACCTATGTTAGTCCAGCTGTGAAGTACCTGCTTTTCTTTTTTAATTTAATATTCTGGGTAAGTGGTCAAAACATATTTCTGTTCCTTGTTTGTTAGTCAATAGTTCATTTTCTTTTCATTTAGGTTTTGATTATACAGAAGTAACATTTCTAACAAAACTAAGAAGTTCATTTCGTTTTTGCTGTCTTTCTAGAGACATCAGCAGCTCCCTCTTTGTTTGGGGTTAGTTAATTTTTAACACAGAAATAATTAGCTTATATAAACACACAGTCCTGAAGTGAACTTTATATTTTACCCACAAAAACAGAGTTAGATTTTGCAAATGTTTATACTTTGTACATTAAAAAACTTCATCAATAAATGTAGTTCACATTTATAACGTCTTATAAGGTTTGAAGCATCATAATTAAAATGCTGAAAATTTTAAGTAGCACTAGGAGTAAAAATTCCTAAAGTTAGCCCACAAAGTTCACATAATGTAAACATCAGGTTATCTTATAATATTTTCCATGGGGTTTTTGTTGTTCCAGATTACGCTTGGAGACGTTTAAAGACTTGTGTTGGTCTTTCTGTTGCATGTGCAGAAAAAATAGAGTTAAAGCCAGATTTGACGTTTTTGAGCCTTTCTGGCGTGCCCCTCTGTAATTAGATTTGTTTCTGTCTTCATTTTTATCTGGCACTCCTCATACCCAGGACTTGCAGATGTGTAAGAAAGATAAGACTGTGTGAGAACTTGAATCTTGGAATGTGTTTTGTATTTTCTGCCACCTCTGGCTATGTTGGATTATGAAGCACGCAGATGTTTGTTGCTACACGTTTGGGGTATTTTCTAATATTGGTTGTTCCTCCGTGATTCTGTTACCAAGTTCTGGTGATTTTTAAGGTATTTTTACATATTCAACCTCAAACCTGACAAAACCTACCTCTGTGCTTAAGGTGGTTTATGTGCTGTCCCCTTAGGAAACAAGGCAGTTAAATCTGTTTCGTTCGACCTGAAAAGGCTTTCTGGTAATCAGATCCCTTTTATTCAGAGTGAAAAGGGGTTGTTTCTGAAGTCTTTCTTTTATACTATTGAGAACAGGAGAGGAGAGCTGAATGAAACCCTTTATTACTGATGGGATAATTTAGTCATAGAAAAACTGGAGAGAGGACTTTGGGGCTCCACGTAGCTTAACTTTAAAGACAAAGCCTTGAATGGGATTGTTTTAAATGTTGTATCAGTACTGTGAGAGTGACTCATAAATTCCCCTTGCGTATCTTTCTTATTATCAAGAAGATTTGATAGAATAGATGATACCACACCCCTGGCAAGTTGAAACGCATTAAAGTAGTTTTCTTCAGCTTCAGCTAATGAACAATATTCAGTTTTTTTTGTGTGATTTTTTTTTTTCCTATTCTCAATAGGTAATCTCCTTGATAATGGTGGCAGTCGGCATTTACGCCCGGATGGTAAAGCATGCAGGTAAACTGTCATGTAAATCTGCTGGGACCCACCCAGACTTAACCAGACACAAGGATCAAGTTACCGCTGCAATGTAATAGCGAGCAGATGAAAGGTAGAATTTATTTTTTTCCTTCCTTGTTGCAGAGACAGCCCTTGCATCTCTTTCAGTGGATCCCGCCATTATGCTGCTGGTGGCGGGAATCCTGATGTTCCTGATCACGTTCTGTGGTTGTGTGGGATCTCTACGAGAAAACCTGTGTCTCCTGCAAACAGTAATTGGTTTTTAAAATATGGTTGATTGTTATTGACTTTACAGTTTGTATTAGCATTCTAATAATGTAGGCATACTGAAAATACAATTTTATGCCGTTGTTTTAATACATTTTAGGTTGATATTGTATCTTAATATAAATAATATATTTACATTAAGTTAAGCAAATATTGTTGATCTGTTTGTTTTACAGTTGTATTATAATACTAATAACCTTTTCTTTTAACCTATCACAGTTCTGCATCTCTCTGATAGTGATTTTCATAATCCAGCTGGCTGCTGGTATTCTGGGCTTCATCTTTTCAGATAAGGTCATCAAGAAATTATTAAATTCTCAGTAACCCAAACATCTGTATTATGCTTTCTCTGAAAAAAAAAATCCTCAAAATATCTTAGTATATGGATTTTCTTTTATGTAACAGCATATTGAAAAAAAATGTGCTTGTTGTGTCAGTCAGTATTTAAAGGAGAAAACGACTTGATACTAAGTAAACCTTTACAGACTTTTACATTTAAAATTTAGTGACAACAAAAATGATTGTAGTATATTTTTTTTCTAAAATAGAGCAATATTTTGCACTTTTGTTAAAAAGTGAAATTTGTTTAGATACAAATCACACTGGAGGAGCTGGGAGAAGTGGTCTGCTGCTTCTGTTACATCATCTCCAGTCAACGTTTAAAAGCTTTCAATAGGCTTGATTTTAAATGAAATTATGTAATTTTAACACGGTAATCATTTGTTTGTTTTTTGTATATCCTCTTTTCAGGCAAGACATAAAGTAACCGAAATGTTCAACAAAGCAATCATTCACTACAGAGATGATGCTGATCTTCAAAACCTTATAGACTATGGCCAGATAAAGGTAGGAGTTTTTTTCCAAATTTAAGTTATTTTATTTGTTTTAAAATGAAATATTTATAGCCGTGTAGAATTGTGTATATAAATAAAGTCTGAATTATAAATTATATTCTTTCCAATCGTCATTTCCCTTTAGAAATTTTAAAAAGGTATATAATTCCTGTATATTGCTCAGGTTAAGATGTATTACTATCAAAAGGACATACGCCTGAAATTGGGATTTTTCATAAAACCTAACCAGAGCTAATATGTGTTGCAATCATGTATTTTATTTATTTTTAAACACATCCAAGGTGTAAGAAAAAACTAAACAAAAGCATTTATTGTCACTAGATACAAACTTGGTATCCTTTCTGGTTTCCGATTTATTTTTATCATGGATAGGTTTCTGAATGTATTATTTAGCCAGTTAATGTTTTCTGGACATAACAGAGATTGTCACAAAAAGCATGCTGGGTTTAATTTTTTGTAGAAATAAAAGGATTTTGTGATTAGGTCTAAAATCCAAGAGTATTTACATTTCTGGAAGACAGCAATTGTGTTCCTGTACGCTTTACTTGCATCAAGATCACAAAGCTATTTAAATAATGATGAAAAACAATGATTTATCAATGATACAAATTTTGCTATTCTTCTCCTCAGTTTGAATGCTGCGGTGGTGTGACGTACACTGACTGGTCCCAGAACATGTACTTTAATTGCAACCAATCTAACCCCAGCAAAGAGCGCTGCTCTGTCCCTTTCTCCTGTTGCATCCATTCCAAAAAACAGGTCACTCTCAGAAAACATGCATGATATGTTGTTGTTTTTTTCCCTGTGTTTCGGTTGTGCTTTCTATTTCAGATGTAAGGATTTCTATGTGTGCAGGAGGTAATCAACACTATGTGTGGCCAGTACATGCAAGACCTTGAAGACAGTGCTGCTGACCACATTTACACAAATGGCTGCATAGACAAGCTGGTTGACTGGATCCATAGCAACCTGTTCATGTTAGGTGGCATTGCACTGGGACTGGCAATACCCCAGGTACACTTTAACGCACTGAGAGTGTAGAAAACCAGATGTTGTCGCAGCAAAAATGTTTAATCTTCATTCTCCTTTGCAGCTTGTAGGACTACTTTTGTCTCAGATTCTGATAAATCAGATCAAAGACCAAATTGAACTGCAAAACTACAACCTAAAGCACACAGCTGACCCGTGGAGCTGATCCTGGACCGTTTTATCATAAAGGACAAAATGACTCGTGGAGAAAACTATGATTTTACAAGAATGCAGAAAAAGTTAAAACAGATGAGATTTTGTTTAAACACGTGATTTTTGCTGCTATCCTCTGGACAGTAGAGGGACTTGAGTTAACCAAACTGCATTGGTTAAACTTATCGGCCTCTTCATCTGTTCTAAGTGGGAAATAGAGAGAGCACCATAAATTTTAAATACAAGAAAGTGGGTAGTACTTTAAATTTTAATCATTTTTGATTTGTTTTAACTCACATCAGTGGATTTTTTTGAGTGCACCTGAGATTTAGGTTTTCATTCTGTTTTTATTTTTAATGCCACATTTTTTATTTTATTTTAATATAAATATTTCAACACACATCTTGAAATGTCACATCTTGTTATTTCAAGGGGCTTAACATATAATACCAATCATGCATTTCCTTAGATTGGAAACTTTTTTCAAATTTATTTGTTTATGATGTATCTTTGATTTTAATTGATTTTCTTGTAAAGTGCCTTGAGACGACACCTGTTGTAAATTGGTGCTATGTAAATAAACTGATTCTTGATTCTTTATTCATGTTAGTTTGGTAAAATTTTAGGGATGTTTCTTTAGTCCTCTGAAACATGACGATTTAGTCATTTTCTGCACAGATCTACTGCAAATTAATGTTCTGTGACACAAATTTATAATAATAATAAATAATAACACAAATAAATAAACCAGCAGCAACTCAATATAAATTGCTCTGGTCCATTTATCCACCATTTCCTATCATATTTTATGAATAAACCAACAAACTTATTTTAAAAAGGCTAAATGATAAAATTTTATGCAAAACTTGATTATACTTCTACCAAATTCCTTTTAAATCCCTGACTACCTGGAAAAATAAAATGTGCATATGTAATTCCAAACATGATACACATTCACCCAAACAGATTATTTTTACAGGTTACATTTTCTAGTTTCACATTCTAAGTGGTCTAAGTAGAAGAAAAACCTATATTCTCCTTCCCTATTATGGACTTGGTCAGTTAATCCTGAATTATTTGTACTATTTACAACCTCGTAATATTTTACACTAATTTTTACAAAAGAAATATGTTTACATATACAGTAAGAACAAAACAATCGAGCAGCAATATTTAAATTACACTAATCTATACCAAGACAGTTACTAAAGTCATTACTATCATATATTAAACAATTTTTCTTCTTATATAAGTATGAATTTTGTATTTTCTTGTGCGCTGTTTTTTTAAACTTTGCTTCTATTATTCTGTTGGACAATTTCATCGTTTCAGTCCAGACAATAAAATGCACATGTTTAGTTAACCTATAAATTAATATTTTGCTTATCTCTTATGAAAACCATTAGTTTGTATTTAGAATTAAATTTTCCAGGTTTATTTATCTCAGGTGTTTTAAAATAAATTAAATTAGGTCCCTTGTGTGGTCATTATATCTAACAATACTCATAAACCGAATGGACTCTTTTTCTGTTTTACACCTATTGGTTTTATATTAGTTATGTGTAGATGTATTTCTCAACACCTTTACACAGTAGCTTGAATAAAGTAGAATCCGTTTCTTGTTTTCCTAAAGACAGCATTACTACTTTCCAATGTTCCTAGAACACATTTTGTATGTGTTTTTGAAGTGATTTTGGGGTCCAGAGTCCCATGAAGAAATTGTTACATTTTTGTTTTGACCTCCTGCTACCATCCAATATTACATCTAAATACACTTGTCTTTTGCATAAACACAAATTGACAAATCTCTGATTTTATGCCTTTGTCATTAATACACATAACAGTTTTTTTTCTCTCTCTCTCTCTCAAACTTTGAAGTGCACCATCCATAATAATCATGAATGCATTCGTATAAACTGGTCTTATTAGTATATCATATTTAGCCACTCCAAATAATCCCCATGAAAACCTCACTTTTCCCCATTTTAACAATTAAAATAGCGTAAAAGCAACTCAACTGCATTCCCTATTTACTTAAATCTATGTCAGAGTTTTCTATTTTAGATATTTGTTTTCTGGACAGTTTTATGTTTACTGTACTGTTCTATTACTCCTCTGTCCTTTACATTGCTGTGGTCACCTTTTACCTCTCTGTGGTACATTTTAAGACTGTTAAGATCTTTACACGTTGTTGGATCATTTGATGGAAAGTTCCTTTTACCTCTTTCTCCAGTTGTTGAGTGAATGTCGACAGTAACGTGAATTTAATGCACGGATGTTGGCTGCATTTGAAGAAGCGCCAACAGAGAAATGTTGTTCTTGGTGTTTTGTCCCAGTTGATTTGCTTTGACAGAAACGATTGATTATTGTTTATAATAGTAGATTTTAAATGTGCATTTGACTGTTGACGGCAAACATCATTAGAGTCCTCGTTTTTAACAACTTTCCTGTAGCTGGCGATGAAACAAAAAGCACTACAACCTCTTGTCTCCGTTTTAGTTTTTCTTCCAGTAAAAAAGAAAAAAACACGCTCTGAGTCTGAAACATGAGGCTCATAAACTGAAGGAGCAGAGCCAGTCCTGTATGTATAACTGGCTTTGACGCAGTTCCCTACTCTAAACATTACATTTGTCTGTGTTAAGAGTTGCAGAGCTACTCCTTGTACTCGCCAACCTGATTGCAAAAACAAATATTTTGATTTAGTGGGGAAACCGATGAAAACATCTTTGTGGGTGTCTCTCATAGTGGTGAGTGAGATTTGTCCTTTGTGTTTTGGTCTTGGCTGCACCGCTCTGTGTGTGGTCCTGTTTTTTTTTTCGTTTTTTTTCGTTTTTTCTTTTGGAGCCTCTGACTCACCCAGGCAGGCAGCCATCCTATGAAGGATTTTTAAGGAAGCCAAAAATACACACATTCTTTTTCCTCTAAAAGATAAAGTAGACTGAATAAAGCTTTAAGCGAGAGAGAATAAGCAATCTATCCAAAGCCCTGCAAGTACCACAGGTACAGTTTTAGTAACACATTTGCTATTACCAGATTAAAATCAGGTGAACAAGTCTTCTGTTTCCACCTTAAGAAGAAGAAGGAGAGCTTAGTACATTTTCAGTCTGCCAAGTGAAATCTAATGTAATTTTCCAATATAAACTTGGTCAAATCAAGCACACATTTATCACAATATCTGAAAGGGCCGCCTATGACCTCCAGCTGAACATTTCTGTTATTTCTGAAAGGATCTTTATAATATACCAGACTGTGCAAATCTTTTTTTTTTTTCAGGTATGTAGCTCCAAGCAAGTAATCTGCAATAGGAAAAAAGATTCCAGTCCCTGAGGCTGAAAAAACCTAGATAATCATATAAGGGTGTTTCATGCAGATATGCAGTGCCAAAACATATGCACTGTTGGAAAAAATGTTACAAAGGTACAAAGATAAAACATACTGTTAAATGTAAAAAATATTTAAGACATGTGTTTAGGCCAGATTTAATTAATAGTTTTTTTTAAACTGAAAGGGGTTTGATTTTATCAGCTAATATCACTTATACAGATTAAACGGCAAATGTGACATTTAATTATATTCTATTTTAAATTAATTAATCCTGTTAATGGAGTTTTTAGAACAGTTTTGAAATTGAAAGATTTCATAAACAATAAACTCTTTTTCTGTTTATTGTTAAAATAAAAATAAAAACATTCTGTCCTAGTTTACCCAGTACATTGTAGTCTTTGATAGCTTCTACTCAGATTTCCACTTTAGTGTCATTAGCTATTGAGTATGCAAATAAGCAATAAAAAATTTTTTTTTTTTATAATGACTGTGTAAAAACTTTGCTATCAATATTGTGTCTCCCTGGGCGGTGAGCCACCTTCACCCACATCTAAATCCACCACTGGTTTTGATGCCCTCTTGGGTTCACTGTGGCATCATATTAGTGCAAACCTTAAAGTGTTGTGTGAGGAATTGGGCATAGTTCTAAAAACCTGTTCGCAATTGCCAACCTGCAAGGTCTGTGCTGTGTTGATGTGGGGGTCCTTCAGATGAGCAACTGAGTACAAGGCCCCTGACATAAGGCACATTCTTCGACAAGCAAATGGGGGATGGGAGAGGAGGTTTTGTTGTTTTGGCTCTCCCCCACCATGTGCATGCCAGAGACACACACAAAAAAACCTGACACTGAGCTGCAACCATCAGGAGCAAAAACACACCAGGAGACTTTGCCATCAAAAATACTCAAACAACAAAGTCTTAGGACGGATACAAACTTATAAGGAGCATTTCTCAATTTTAGTTTTCCCCTGAAGAAGAAGGGGGTGGTGCATGTAACCAGGAGATCCTATTACAGAGATCCAGACTTTTTTTCAAGTTTTTCTGAAAGTGGGGGTAGGGCGAAGCAACATTCGCTTTTTTATTTTTCTTCCTAAACTCATCCAGCAAAGGATTTTGGAACTAACCTGTCAACTTTTTTCTTTTCCTTCTCATAAGGATTTTTTTGAGGGACTAGTATTTGGACTATTGAATAATGAGAACTTTCAGTATGATTATGTGGGACAAGGACGAAAAGTGCAAACCCAAAAAGTTTGAGAGGACTGCCAGAAAACTTTAAAAGAACGCTCAGAATCTTTTCTGCAGCATGGAAACGTGTAAATCCGATGTAGAAACAATCTTTCACCAAAGTAGTGAGGAGCTTGATAGCTGAAGTCTCAAGAATTATAAAACCCGTTCCATTTTTCCTCAGCTCCGTCTCCCTCTCTCAAGATGTCTTCCCAGGGTCGGAGTCCCATTGTTGGGATGCTTTGCCTCTGGGCTGCATGGCTGTCGGGCTGCAGGGCAGCATTGGCCCCAAATCAAACTATGTTTGAGGACAACTGCAAGAAGACGACAACTTGTGAGGTGCTTAAATACAACACATGTTTGGGATCACCTTTACCCTACACTCATACATCCCTGATCCTGGCTGAGGACTCCAGCACCCAAGAGGAGGCTTTCGAAAAGCTGACCATGTGGTCTGGTGAGTTATAATACAAAAGTTATGGTTGTATAGACACAGTAACTACAAATCAAGGTAGGTCTCCTAATTTATCTCTGGCCTTGCTGAAGAAAAAACTATCCCATACCATGATGCTGCCACCAACATGTTTCATGGAGTGAAGAGGGAGGATTAAATGTATGGAGCGTGTGCAGTACTAGCTGTCCACATCACTTGCCTCATCTGACCAAAATACCTATATATGTTTGTTCCATTCTTGACACCTATAATTGATGTTTGTTTTGAGATTTATTTAGGTATATTAAAAGTACATATGTTTCATAAAATCCACACACTAATAAATTAGAATAAAAAACCATAATGTGCACCCTAAAGTTCTTTATATTTTGGTTAATCATTGTAAATAAAACCAAATAAAGTATAGCATTGTGTTATGATCTTTAATTATGTGAGCTAAATCCATTTATGCTTCAGGAAATGAAGGGATATGAGCTGTGACAGTTAGGAATAGGGGCAATAACTGGGTGCTGTTGAGGAAACAAATAAAGCAATAAAAAAACTGAAGATAAATTCAAACTCTCTTCTGCGACTTGTTGCAGATATTCAGCTTGATAAAAAGAGCAGTCAGCGTAGGTTTGGAAGTTTACATTTGTATGTATTGGGGTGGAATATGGTCACAGTAGTCATGACTCCTAACAGCAGCAAAAGTAACCAACGCTTTGCCTACTGCTTATCCTGATTGCAAGATAATGTTTTGGCCTGCACGATTTAATTCCGTGATTTTGCTGTCACTAAGTTTTTTGTTGACAACTTAGTAAACGTACACTTGTGGACTTCCAGAAAAAAATACAATAACATTAATGACACAAATATTAATATGACTGCATCCTTCTATCAACATTGCAAAGCCAACTAGTATTCTTATTTTTGGAGGTTTTAGAGAAGTTTCTAAAAATATATATTTATTAAGAAAACAAGCAAGCTTTACACAAATTTACCTGCACATACACAACTTCTTTGATGTGGTATTAGGAGGGAGGCTTCTAAAGGTTGCAGGTGTGTAGTTCATGAAGACTGAACTTGGACATTTCTGCCTTATTGGAGAAATGTTGTCAAAAGCTCTCCTGCATGGTCAGCTGAACTAAATGACTGATTGTTAAGAGGCTTCTTCAGAACCATTTGAATCAGCTGTGGTGGAGCAAGAATAGATTTGGAACCTGCAGTGTATCAGAATGTAAGGACTTAAGTTGTACATCCCTGGTTTAGAGTATTTGTATTGCTCTTCTAGTGGTATAGTACGAGTCTTTTCTTGAATCCTCCTAACGTCTAAGGCGATTCTTGTGTATCATATGTAGTACTCGTACAAGTTTATCCTGACCATTCTAAATTTTACCAATTCTGTTTTTGTATTCCTGAGGATTATAGTTAACAAAAGGGAGGAATGTGGTGCAGGTTCTCTGGATAGAGGTTCTAGTTTCAAATCCAACGTAAAATTGAGAAATTACAAAACTTTCTATATTTATGCATTAATGCAAATTTTCTAAATCTGATTTGTATGGTTTACTAAAACCACAAAAAATGCTGGCTGATGCTTTCATGGCCTGGAAAAGTTGGGTCTTCTTAATTTTGTGGCACTTCTTGCCACAGTGAATGGACAGGAAGAACGTCAAAGAGAGAAGTGGATGACAGACACCAGGAACATTGCAGCCTCTGTATATGTTGTGCCTCCTCTACCAGTGAGCCATGTGGCACCCTAGGGAGCTCTTAGTTTTGATTCAGTTAATGAATACGGATTTTTTTTTATCACAGAGCAGAAAGCATAAAAATTGTAATAAAGCTCTTCTGAAAATGTTTCAATTGGTTTATTTGTTTACATGTCTTGACGTTTGTTTTTTATGTTCTAGGACTGCGAAACGCCCCCCGCTGTTGGTCGGTCATCCAGCCACTGCTGTGTGCTATTTACATGCCGAAATGTGAGAATGGGAAAGTAGAGCTACCTAGCAAGAGTCTGTGTTTGGCCACACGACGCCCATGCAGCATTGTGGATCGGGAAAGAGGATGGCCCAATTTTCTCAAATGTGACAAATTCCCTGTGGGCTGTTCGGTAGGCCGTCTTTTGTGTTTGTGTTGATCTCCAAGGAGAAATAATCGGCATCTTCTTTTTGCATGATCTTAGGTTAGATTAGATCAGAAGTATGCTAGTTGTAAAAAATGTGGTCGCAACCATTACCAATTGTATTGAATAACTTTTACTTTATCTTCAAATACCAAATGTTTATTTTTTGTATGTCTCAATGAAATTATTTAGTTTTTTTTTTGTTTTTGCCAAGATGGTCTTACTTTGCATTACCTTGTGTGCAGAATGAGGTACAGAAGCTGAAGTTCAACACGTCAGGCCAGTGTGAAGCCCCTCTAGTGAAGACAGATATTACATCAAGTTGGTACAAGGATGTAGAAGGTTGTGGTATCCAGTGTGACAACCCCTTGTTCACCAAAGAGGAGCACAGTGATATGCACGCCTACATTGCTTACTTTGGCACGGTCACTCTCCTCTGCACCTTTTTCACTCTGGTGAGACATATGTACCCCCCTCATCAACTGAGAATCTGTAACACCCTTCCTTCGTCTAAATATTCTTCCGTCTTATTAACATACAGCCACTATCTTTCTTCTGTTTTAATTAAGGCCACATTTCTTGCTGATTGGAAAAACTCAAACCGCTACCCAGCCGTCATTCTCTTCTACATCAATGCCTGCTTCTTTGTGGGCAGCATTGGCTGGCTGGCCCAGTTTTTGGATGGAGCTCGCAGAGAGATCGTGTGCAAAAGCGACAACACCATGCGGCTCGGGGAGCCCTCGTGAGTGTATAAGATCCAGTTTTGCATTGATTGACAAAAGGGAAAGAAAGAAGATTAAAAATGCTGTCAATTGTTTTCCTTCTTTATAGGTCTTCAGAAACACTTTCTTGCGTCACTATCTTCATCATCGTCTATTACTCCCTGATGTCGGGCGTTATTTGGTTCGTCATGCTGACCTATGCCTGGCACACATCCTTCAAAGCTCTCGGTACAACTCAGCAGCCACTGTATGGACGAACGTCCTACTTCCACATGGTTACCTGGTCCATTCCCTTCGTCCTTACTGTTTCCATCCTTGCTATAGCTGAGGTGTGTAAACCTTCCGTTACAGGCTTTGAGATGTATCAAATAAACTGAAACTAGCATATTTTGTCCATGTGATTATGGCCCAAAGGTGGATGGAGACTCTGTGAGTGGGATCTGCTTTGTCGGCTACAAGAACTACCACTACCGAGCTGGGTTTGTGCTGGCGCCCATTGGAGTGGTGCTGGTTGTTGGTGGCTATTTTCTCATTAGGGGTAGGTTTAAGTTTTGAAATTCATCCATTGGTAATTTGTGCATAAATTAAGAGGATATTTTTTCTAACCTTTTTCATTCATATTTGCTTTGAAAACTGTTCTTTTGATAACCTTGTCTAAATATATCAAAAGTAGCAGTGTAGTAGTATTAAGTGACTTTAAGAAGACAAGATCCAATGGTTTGGAGAGTGGTGAAATTTCAAAAGAATATAAAACTAATTAAAGAACTAAAGATTGCCCATGAAGTTTTTAATGTAAAAGTAAGTCGTTTCCACCATCCCTGTCTAAGAGTCCTAATCCACTGGATTGACCTCTATCCATAAAAGAGCTCCTATCTCAGAAAGCTTTAGTCTAAAAATATTCTTCTTCTAGGTGTCATGACCTTATTTTCCATAAAGAGTAACCACCCGGGACTGCTGAGTGAGAAAGCAGCCAGCAAAATCAATGAGACAATGCTGAGACTGGGTAAGTTTTGGGTCAACCATCTGAGCTGAAACCTAACAGCCTCTGGAAACAGACGTTTTGTCTAAACCAGCAGGCAACATGGCACAAAGAATGTAAACACTCATAATACCACCATGTGATATGATGACCCGGGAGAATACCTTGTTTACATTGACAAATGCGCTTAGTTGCTTCGGTTTTCTGAGCAAAGCACAAGATGGGACTTCTATAAATAAAATATATTTTATGTTTTGTGTTTTTTTTGTTCTGTTTATTACCATTAGGTATATTTGGATTCCTTGCATTTGGCTTTGTTTTCATTACATTTGGATGTCACTTCTATGACTTCTTCAACCAGGCTGAATGGGAGAGAAGCTTCAGAGAATATGTGCTGTAAGTACTTTACATTCTTATTATGGGGTTTTTGGACAATTTGGAAGAATATATTATTTAGGGAAGCATTCAAGAGGCCCATTGTAACTTGGGAGAATCAGCAGAGAATCACAGCGGAGGTGGAGGAACCTCCTGACAGTACAACTATATCGATTATTGCATAAGGTAAAATTTTGAACCAACACAGTTCAGACGGAAACCACTGTCTTAACTACTTTATGTTCAGCAAGAAGTGCCTCCAGGGTTGACAGTATATATTTTGGAATGCAAAATAATGAAAAGAATGGACTGTTCTTAAAAAAGAAGTACCTATTTTTGAGGACTATAAGCACTGAATGTTGTTCATGTTTTCATCAGATGTGAAGCAAACGTGACAATCGCTTCTCAAACCAACAAGCCCATCCCAGAATGCACCATTAAAAACCGCCCAAGCCTGATGGTGGAGAAGATCAACCTGTTCTCCATGTTTGGCACAGGAATCGCTATGAGCACTTGGGTCTGGACCAAAGCCACTTTCCTTATATGGAAACGCACTTGGTTTAAGTAAAGAAAAATTCTATATAAAAGGTCTGGTTTTATAATAAAATAATCTTCTTTGCAGGCTCTCACAGTTTGTTTGTTTTTCTAGGATCATTGGCCGA
Organism: Orestias chungarensis; assembly: GCA_032876305.1. Taxonomy (NCBI): domain Eukaryota; kingdom Metazoa; phylum Chordata; class Actinopteri; order Cyprinodontiformes; family Cyprinodontidae; genus Orestias; species Orestias chungarensis. The sequence continues at coordinate 1,714,580 of JAVLVB010001023.1, read as the reverse complement.
AGTGACGATGAACCCAAGAGGATAAAGAAAAGCAAAATGATTGCTAAGGCATTTGCAATGAGAAAGGAGCTCCACAAGGACCCTGAGAAGGAGCTGTCCTTCAGCATGCATACTGTGTCACATGATGGCCCCGTAGGTGAGTGTGTGATCCCAACCAGTGAGCTTATTTAAAACTACTGATGCACCATAAGGTCAGGTTTGCATCTTTACAAACTGCACTATAGCTTGTATAGTTCCATCTTGTCAGCAGTAACTGCTACAACAATGATTCTTTGGAAAAATGCTCAGACTGCACTTGTGAAAATAGCTAAAGCATTATTACCATACATTGTGTTATGACTGTGTTTACTATATCCACTAAAAAACACTTTGTTGTATGTATGAAACAAATTTTATCTGCAGTTTTGCTGTTGATTCTAATCCTGTAACTTCTTGATTCATAGCTGGAATCAATTTTGAGCTGAACGAGCCATCCAATGATGTTTCATCAGCATGGGCGCTACATGTAACCAAGATGGTCGCCAGACGGGGAGCCATACTGCCTCAGGACATTTCTGTTACTCCTACTGGGACACCAGGTGAGATATGAGTGTTTTCAAGGTTTAGCACAGAGTATTTATTAATTTATAATTTGGCCAATAAAACCATCCCTTGAACCTTTCACACTTTGTCACATTAAAACCTCAAACTTTATTATATTTTACATGTCTGAAGGCCTCAAAATGTATATTCATAAGTGTTCTCCATCAAACCCAATTAAAAGTTTTCTAAACAAGATAGTTAAAAATGTAATTTTTTTAGATATACAAGCCAGGTGAAGTAACCCCCACTGTGATTATGACAAGAAGAATTGTAACAAAGTTCAGTTTTGCGCCATTGTTAATCATACCAATGTTATGTTTGGTGTAAATTGTAGCCCATTTCTGTTCCTACTTGTTTATATTTTTGCTTCTTAATGTAATTCTTCTTTTTTCAACAGTGCCCCCTCCAGAGGAAAGGAACAGGCTGTGGATGGTGGAGGCAGAGATATCACCTGAGATGATAAAGAGGAAAAGGAAGAAGAAGAAAAGAAGGAAGGAAGTCTGTAAGTCCGACGAGGCGGTGGAAAACCACACGCACCTTCAGCGAGAGTTTGGTCGCAGCTCAGTTCCTCGCCTGCCTAAACTTCCCCGCCACCCAAGCCTGGTGGCCAATCTGCGGGAACAGCAGAGACAGCAGACGTTTGAGCAGGAGGTCCTTCCAGGCTCTTTGCCAGACCTTGAACCCTGCGAGGAGACGTGTCCATACCTGCAGTGCCAGAGCAACAGAAACGACTATCTGAATACCCGTGTTAAATGTCCAGAAAACCTGGGACTCAGGCCAAGCTGTCACCCTTTGACTTCAAACTGGCAGCCAGCAGAATCTTCAATTTACCCCAGAGCAGTGGATCATACAGATGGGCTGTCAGAGAGAATGGCTCATGTTGCTCGAGTACCAGCCAGCCGCAGGGCAGGATATGGACCCATCCACTCCAGGACCAATTTAATGGAGGCGGAGCTAATGGATGCTGACTCTGACTTTTAAATCTCTAAACAAAATTGAGTCATAACTTTAAGAGATTTAAGTGCACCAGACCCAACTTCACCCAGATCCTAAATGTGTGGTCAGTTTAATGTCTCTGTTATTTACATTGTGTAAGGGTATCTGTGTGAGTGTGCTAGGAAATATGTTCTGGAAAACATAAAAGAAAAATAGAAAGCTTTTTTATATATATTTTTGGAAAAGATTAGTTTTTATACTCTATTCTGTACAATTCACTCTAATGTGTTCTATAAGAGTAACTCTGTGATAATACAACAGATCAGGCAGCTAAACTGTTCATATCTTGGGCTGGTGTGAAGTTACTAACTTATTAGGAGCCACACTTTAGTTCCCATAATATAACTTAAAATATATTTTCAGGGCTATTCTAGTAAAGTTTAATTTGCATTTTTTTTATGCTTGAGATAATTTGATAGAAGCTTCTTTTCAGCCTCCTGGCCATCAGTAACAAGATTATTAATCTTTGCTTTATAGAGCCAGGGAAGACAGCAGCTCTGGAAAGTAGTTATTATGAGTTAAACCATGTCAAGGGTAAAAGAAAACATTTCACATAATCTTTTACAAATTTTGGATAACTTTATATGTGCATCCAGTGTAGACCTTTAATAAAGTTTGTTATGTTTTCCAGGAACCTAAAACTATACATCAGCAATTTCCTGCACCATAACACTGTTGTGTCTCTGTAAAGCTTATTTTATTTTTCTGGGTATTTATAGTAATCTTGTTTAACTAAATGAACCCCAAATTTTAATTTCTCTGTTCAGCTAATTTGATGTTGTAACTCTCAGTTTCCAGAGTTACCAATATAAGTGAAACAATCCCAAATTAGTCTGACCTTCATACATAACACTTAGAACAGACAATGCAAAATCTGGTGTGAAAGTTTGGTTTTCGCACCACATTGACATAGTTCAGTTTTACACACAATCCCTCTGTCTGCTATGGAGTCACCACTTGCAGGGCTGTGGTGTCTCTTGACCCTCCCTAACCGAAATGGTCTTGTGCAAAAATATTAGCTAGTCTTTTTGATTTGCTTTGTTGCCTGGTGCAACAGTGCACGTCTTTGTCTATTGTTTGAAGAAAAAAAAAAATGGCGGCTTTTCTTCCTGCTTTTCCTTTTTGTACATTTAGGAAATATCTACTGTTTCTACTGTATATACTGTTGTATATATTGTGTTTAAAGTGGGCTCTGGATGTTCTTGCCCACTCCAGTCTAGTGTTTTATGCTAAAACACAAATGCTTTCTCTGCTGAATATTTCCCTCTAAATTAAGGTGCTGTTTATATTCTTTGTTCGGCTCTGATAAAAGCTTTTGTTATGACTTTATGAATAAAAAGTGATGAGTTGACTGTTTTTTTTTCTCTTTCAACTAACTTTTCCATCGTCTTTTGTGCTCTAGCTAAAACAAAGTGGTGAGGTCAAGTTTGTGTTTATGGTGCATAAATAAGGTTAAAGTATGCAGTTTTACTGTTTCATAGCCAACAGAAAACTTAAAAAAAAAAAATGTGTTTAGAAAATTATGTGAGATTTATTTAAAGTTTTGTCTATGATAAACTGACATGTGGAATTGCTCATATTCAGGAAATATTCACATATTTAATGAAGCTTTTTTGTTTTGTTTTTTTGAAGCGTAAACACTTTTGTATTCTGTAAAAGGTTTCACAGTGTTGTGTAGAAAATAACATCATCACTCAACTGTGTCGCAATGCTCGGTTTGTTTTTATATGAAAATAAAAGTCATACCACAGAAACCAGGCCGGTCAGTCTTGAGTGCTCTGGAAAGTATTCAGAATAACGATCACATTTCCATTTTTGACTGACATCAGTCCAGATACTGAAAGGATTGAGGTGTTATTCAGGGTCATGAACATGTTTTAGATCTAAGAGGTACCAACATTTCCCACATGCTCAGTCAGATCAAATAGAGCACATACTGTTTTTTTTAAGATTAATTATGAGGTGTGCCACACATTCACATTCCACAAAGTAGTACAGCTCTTTGTTTCTCACTTTTATTTGATTTACTCACAAAACTTATGTTCAAATATTTAAAGTTAATATAGTTAATTCCTTGTATATCCAATAAGGTACCTATAAAGCCTTTTCTGAATTTATTTCTGATGTGAACGAGGTATCATATTTTTTTCATATTTTTATATCCTGTTTGAACATAATGATCATATATGTTGTGTGCTCCAAACTTCATGTTGAGTTTGCATCCTTTTCCTGCTGCTCTCCAATTAAACCACTGGGGGGCGCTAAATTGACTTTTTAAGTAAATCAGATCTGGAATAAAAAGTAAAAATAGTGAAATGTTTGTAAATCAAAAATAGTTGGAGCTTAATCAGATGGCATAAAGTAAATAACGACGTATTAGGTATAAAGTTAAAGTAAGTGTATACAATTTTTTTGCAGTAAAGGGAGAAAACAAAAAGCACAGGTTGACGCCCCCCCCCTCCTCCTCTTTGTTAGTAATGAGCAGTCAGTCAGTCTACAGGCATAAAGAGCAGAATAAGGAGGGAGAGGTCGTTTAGGGGGGTAAAAACACCAGAAATGTCATTTAAAGCGTCTTCATTGCTGTCTGGAGATGTCGACAACCTTCGGAGAAGATCAGTGGCTGAATCAACAGGTGAAACAAGCTGCTTCATCTCAGCTCAAACACATTCGCCTGCGTTTATGTTGCTGATTTAAATTCTATGTTCAATCGTTGTTGTTTTTGTGTGATGGTTTGTTCTCAGCGTGCTCATTAAAACCACCTGCGCAGTAAAAATCACCCTTTTTTTTTTTTTTTTTTTTTTACATTTGAAAGCTTTTTGTTTTATATCTAATTTCGTCTAAAGTATATTTTTTTAGGGGTTTTATAATTATTTCATATTTGAATTCGCTTTCACTGAAACGTTTGTCACATTTAAAAAATTGGAATAATTAAACTGCTAAATTAATGATTGCAGCTCAGCTTAATGTACTTTTATTTATTTCTCTCATACAATTCTGCTTATAGCTTGCTGAATTATACTTCTACAGCTTTTCTAAAATATATTACTTAAAAGTCTAATTGACTTACAACTTGCATCCAGTATTATTTCACTTTCACCAGAGTTGAAGAGTTTATGTGAACAGACCACATATTTAATACCAGCATGTCTTTGTTTTGAGTTTCAAATCGAAGCATAAACATCTAATCTGTGCTGTAATGCATTGATAATATGATCAGTCTTGGCACACATTAAAAACAAACATGAGGGGGGGAGGCGCTGCATGACTCTCATGAGGCTTCTGTTAGTCTCACACAATTCCACAGGAGGCCATTAGTCGTGGATGTCAGTCACAATCCGCATGCTGACTGTGCGACAGACAATTGATGCACAACTTTGTCTGTGCTTTCAGAAAACTGCTGCGATCCCGAACACCAGAGGTTCACGCGGCTGCAGATCCACCCCGAGAGGCTGTGTGTTGGGCCCAATCATGCAGATATTGGGTCAGTAGCGACTCCTTCCCCAGATGCTTCTGCACAACACTTCTGCCAGTTCACGCCGAAATGTCTCCTCGCCGTCTCCAGAGGTGAGTGTGTTCGTCCTCGTTTGCAGCACCTTTTATCATAAAGATTAACCCTCCAGTTATGTCTTTAAATTGTACATCTTAATTAATGGAGAGGAGTATTTTCTTTTTGGTTACATAGGAGCACATGGAAACTCTCCACCAAGGCATGGAGAGGAAGGATGGGATGATGGTACCTCGAGGACCACAATCAGAGTAGACAATGAGGTGGAAGCTCACAGGGAGGCCAACAACTATAAGGCAGGTGACGAGTAATAAATCAAGTCTATTCACCACCAAAATTTCTCATTTAAACAAAACAAAAACAAAAAAATCAGCTTTGTTCATGAAAGAAATACCTGATGGAATCAAGATGAGGCATATTTAGAAACTAAAGTGTATCTGATCCTTTAGCTAATTGCCTTGGTGTGCTATAGGGAGGACCTGCATGAATACAGTGTTGAATTTGGCTTGAGGGAGGAATGAAACAAAAGAGTGGCTTCAGGCCTGAAACAATGGGATTTTTTTAATTTATTTATTTTTTTCCCGATGTTCAGCAGAACTTTAGCAGGTGATGATTGTTAAACGGATATACTGGTAGCCAACAAAAGAAGCTCTGGAAAAAAACATCTCCTATAAACTACTTTTTAACCTGTATATAAATTGCTGTCCAACATTTTTGTGTTTTCTAGTTTGGATTCAGAAAATGGAAGGGAAACGTGACGGAGAAACCAATCGAAGACAGATCTGACATCGATAAAGAACTGCACACCGATCTCAGCATTGTCAAGAACATTGAAGGTTTCCACCTGCTATTCATCTTTGTCCAAAATAACTGGACAATTTTAGGAATTATTTACCAGTATTTGGTAAAATTCATATTCAATGCAGTGTAAATGTAATAGTAATTTGAGGTATATTGTGAAGACCTATAATTGAATCTTAATGTTCATGCTTATGTGTGAATTTTTTGTTTCTCAACTGAACGATCTTTGCTTTTATTCCCACAGCTCCAGTGGTTTCCGTCGGCAATATAGTGTATGTGTTTTTATTTGGCTGGTGGATTTCATTAATCTACCTGCTCATTTGTCCTGTGATGTTTCTTACAGTCTTCGGTGCCCCGTATGGTATGTATTCCGAAAAACGGCTGCGTCATTAGATAACCTGGAGGTTTTCCTGCATGTTGAGCCATTTGTTCAATTTCTTTCAGGCAAAGTCTGTTTAAAGTTGGCCTGGTATGTCATTTGGCCATTTGGTAAATCTGTGCAGCGGGTAAGTTTATATAAATCATCCAAGTTTTCTAGCCAAACACTTAATGTTTAGATTTTTGGGGCTGTGACTGATTGTTTAAATTTCCAGGCTTGCCATTTAGTCACTGTATCTGCCGTGAATCCAACAAACTGTGAGATTATTCCACAAGAGGACGACGATAAAGATTTGGTTGGAGATAAGGACTGTGCGCCCCTTCTGGTGTCCTCCCCCTTGCCTGTTGAAATCCCCGTCCAACCTCTTCCTCCAAGGAAAACCTCAAATCACTGGGTCAGAATGTCAGGATGGGTTTTACAATTTTTCCAAGATTTTTGACCCTAATAAATGTTACCTGTTGTCTCTGCAGTGCCGCATCAGCACTTTCCTATGGTTGTTACTGGCTTACCCAGTTCTGGCTGTGGTCCATTCCCTTGCATTCGTCTTGTCCTGGCTCCCAGTCTTCACCATCCCCATTGCAAAGATGAACAGCCGCATCCTGACCACAGTTCTCCTCATGCCACCTGAGGACATTGAGATCCAAGCTCTAGACAAGGTTTCCTTCATTCTTTTGTTAAAATTGGTTTCAAAAATGGATTACACACAATCAGTCAACTTTCATTGATTGTGTGCTCCCTTGCTGCTACACTGTTATCAAAAGTTCTTGGGCTGAAGTTTTAAAAACAAACATTGCAGAAGTTTTATTGGCTGTTTTTTTGTTAAATGTTATGTTTATACAAAAGTGTGATTACGTTCTCTATGAAGTACGATTGTGTAAGTTACTTTTCTAACGTTAATCATTGTACAGTATATTCAGTATAATAATTTTCCATTTCTATCTTCCAGGCAGATGTACATGAAACCAGAGTCGTCCTATATTGTTACCAGGCCTTTAATGTGTATTACTACAAATACACTGTCCAGGGGATCAACATTTTTGCCCTTAGTATCCTTTTTGAACTCAAAAACTGTGCATAAATTCAATGTTTTAGACTTGTGTATTTGTTTTCCTTAATCTTTCCCTACAGACCTGTTACCGTTGGTTTTTATGACCTTAATTGCTGGCTACACTGACCGAGAGCATAAATACTTCAGTGCTGAGACCATGTTTACGATCGCTATTACTTCCATCATTCCCCTGTCATATTATATTGGCATGGGAATAGCAAGGTAAATATTGGCAGTTTTCTCAAAAAATTTTATTAAGAAAAAAACTATAGGAAATGCATAGGAAGTATTCATACTTATTGTTCACTACCAATGCCATTCTATCCTATATGGCTTAGCATACTAAAATTGAGGCTTTTGTCTATTCTCTCTAAAACATCTTAAACTGTTAGAAAAGATGTAGAGCATCTACAAACTTTAATCTAAAAGTCTTGCCACACTGTCACAATTGGGTTTAGGTATGAACCTCGGTTGGACCTTTCTAATACATAATTAAATTTGATCAAAGCTGTTGCACTCAATGTCCTCTATTTAGCTTAATCTGCTCTGATTACTCTCCTTGTCCCTAGCTCTATCCCCATAGTATGATACTCCCACCCCCATGTTTCATCCCAGAAATATTTTTTTATGGTAATCTTTCTGTAAGGCAGGTAGTTAAATTTTTATTTAATCTTCCATATTTATATTGTCCACCTGTCTGATTTGTTGCAAACTCTTTCAACAGTATCTTTTTTTTCTCCCACTGTTACTGTTTTTAAATTGCATGACTTTTACTGCTGATGCACTCTTGCTCAGTCTGTCTGGTTGGTTTCCTTTTTAGATTTGGCAGTTGTGCCTTCATGCTTTTCGTACAATGACTATGTGAAAGCTTAGGTTGTAGTAATACATTTGCAAATACATGTAAACTGCAGAGAATTCTTGTTCAAGTTTTTTGATGTTGTCTGTTCAGCATTTCTGCACAGAGTAACTTTGCAGTGGGGGCGGTAGTCAATGCAACATTTGGTTCCATCACAGAGATGACCTTCTACATAACTGCGCTGATTCGTGGGCGTCGCGCTGCCACTAAATGTTATGAGGAGATCGTTAAATCTGCACTGGCTGGTACTCTCATTGGGTGTATTCTGTTCATTCCCGTAAGTGTAATTGAGGTTTATGAGCGTGTACAGTTGCTGCCTTCAAGTCTGACTGAAGCTAAACCTTGTTTTTGCAGGGTATTTGCATGACTATTGGGGGAATAAAACACAGTGAGCAGAGATTTAACAGTCGCTCAGCTGGAGTGAGCTCAGCTTTGCTCTTCATTTCCATTGGAGGTAAGGATTGTATTTAAATGGGTTATTCTAACAATTTTTCAATTTCTCCCAATTAGTATTCATCCTAAAATGCTTTACTTATAGGGGTGTTTGCGCCCACCCTCTTCTCAAAGACCTTTGGTAATCTGGTGTGTGAAAGCTGTTCCAGCTCTCCAGGGAATCTCACTGTGCCATTCATCTGCAAGGACTGCCACTATGACACGGTGGGCAGCTATTTCTCAAGTATTGGCGGCACAAGTTCAAGATGTTTTCAGAAAGTTTTTTGGTCTTTGTTTGATTGTACACAGTTGAAATATGTTTAGAAATCTAGTTCCCATGATCAAGCAAAACAATTTTTGCTCCCAACAGAGTACAGCTGACCCACATTTGATTTTGTCCCATATTGAGTAAGTCCAAAGGGTGTAAAAGTAATAATTTACATTCTGCAACAATTTTTCTATACATTTATTCCACTTAAGTTATTGATTAATATATTTTTTCCTAGGCCCCTGGTGTACACCATTTCCGTGCTGCTGCCTGCTTCTTATCTGATCGGGCTTATCTTCACACTCAAGACCCATGCACACATTTATGATATCCATGTCAGCGATGGTCATGGGGGCCAACCACATGGTCAGTATGCACAGGAGGGTACCAATGCCAACAATCCTACCTGTGAGATCAATAATAACCATCTGGTCCCTACCACCAATATGTGGATTAATGCCAGCATTACTGCAACTAGCCGTATTCATACAGGTGTCTGGAGTGAAAGTGGTTCTTTGCATGAGTTGATATTAAGTCCCTTTAGCATGTTTCTAGCATGAATAACATCTATGTGCAATTGGCTATCCTAAGTGCAGCTGAAGGTAGTCATGAATGCCAAGCCAATGTGTTGAGTTGTTGTTTTTTTCACAAATTCTTCTGTGCTCTAAGACCAAATTCACTTTAAAGTTTCAAGTGCTCTCAAAGTTCTTATTCGTCAGAAAGGAAATCAGTTTTAACAATGTTCCTGTTTGGTTTTTCTTTTCCCACAAAGTAAGAATTAAAATATATTTTCTGTAAATTTGATGATTTGAAAAGGCTTGCATTTTATAATGGAGTTTAAGAGTTTCTTTTGAGTTTGTTTTTCTTTTATTTAAATGTACGTTGAGTGTGTGAGTGGTTAACATGACATCTGTTGCCCTCAGGTCATCATGTTGTTCACTGGTCTAGATGGAGGGCTCTGGCTGTGCTGATTGTTGCCACAGTGCTCATGGCTAGCTGTGCGGACCTTTGCACTGTCAACATCGAGCCAATACTAAGTTATTCTTCTATCTCACAGGTAGTTGGAATGCACAGTATTTATTTATTTTCAGCTCTTAGCCGTGATTCAAAGATTAGAACAAAACTTTGTCGGTTGAACCGAGATCCATCCTGTTTTTCTACAGTACTTCATTGGTGTGACCGTATTGGCAATGGTACCAGAGCTTCCTGAGATTGTCAATGGGATCCAGTTTGCACTGCAAAACAATATCAGCTTGAGGTTTGAGTAGATATTTTTGTTTTGTCATTATAACTTTTGTTTGACACGTTTGTAGTAGAAATCGTAATCTATTGTTCATAACTTGTGCATATTTTCATTTTTTCAGCCTTGAAGTAGGCAGCTGCATTGCTGTGCAAGTTTGCATGATCCAGATCCCACTTCTTGTCCTTTTTAATGCTTTCTATGTAAGTATGTTTTTACCCCTCTATCTATAGAGCACATCCCAGTCTTTTATTCCCACCTGCTGAAAAGTTTAGCAGAATGTCTTGAAATGATAATCTTTTATGTAGTAGGATTGTCTCCTAGAATGTGTTGGCTTCCAGTTGAATTTTAAAAGAAGCACTTCCACTGCTGTTTGACTAACTTCTCAATCTGAATATTGGGTTGGATACTTTCTTTTGCCCAGGATGTGGGATTTGTGCTAGTCTTCAGCGACATTCATCTATGGGCAAGCATCTTCAGTGTCATTCTGGTGAATTACATTTTCATGGATGGAAAATGTGACTACTTTCAGGGTAGGTTTCTCATGATCATCTCACACTTTAAGGCTCAGCAGAAATTTTTTAGAAAAAATTAATTTAATTATGTTTTACTGAGCAAACAACTGTTAACATCCTGTTTGTTTGTAGGTACAGCCCTAGTAGTGGTATACTTCATCGTGTTGGCAGTTTACTTCTTCGCTCCTTCTCCACGCTCATGTTGATCTGTTTGCAAAGAAGATAATGCATCTCTT
>JAVLVB010001023.1:1679532-1697396 GCA_032876305.1 Orestias chungarensis | reverse complement strand
ATTATCCTATTTACATTTCAATTTCCTTCTTTGGAATGCTCATTCCCTCACTTCAATAAAATGAAAACGAAAAAGACATTTGAGAATTGCTTTTATAAAATGTGCCCCAGAACATACTTACCAAAATTCAATTTGAAGTGTAAAATTTGAAAATGAAATTGTATTTCTGGAAATGCTTTTTCATTTTAAGAATGTGGCTGCATTATTTGACTCAAAAATAAAAGTAGTAAGAAATTCTCCTATTCCCATTTGCATTTTCTTCTTCAAGACTTCACATTTGTCCCATAATCTAAAAAAAAACAAAATTGGCATTGCTTTGACGGGCGCGGCTGATTGACGTCATTAGCCGCTCTTCTTCCACTCCCTGCTGACTGAGCTACCCATCTTGTTCGGTAGGGGGCGCTGTGCAAATCTGTTTAAATTATTACATTGCAAAGTTGCTGGGATATTGATTGAATGGCTTTTTGGCACGAAACCGGGTCTTTAGCATGACACAGGTCATGGCACTCCCTGTGCAAACGCATTTACAATTAGCTGAGCAGGTAGAACATGCGCAGTAGCTCCTCTTTAATGCAAAAGATAGGAGCATCACGGGGCGCAGCTCTCCGGCGCCCAGAGCTCCTCTCAGCACAGCGCTGACAGCTGAATGACGGTCGAGTCGCGGGAGTTACAGAAAGAGACAGAAAAATGGAGCAAGACGTTCAGATTCTCAATGTTTTTAATCATAGGGGTGCTGTACTCTGAAAAATGGTACACAGCTTAGAAGAGGCCCTATATAATATAATAGTGCACTTTTGTTAGGTACTGTTAATTTGCATACTTACTCTGTTGTAATAATTGCATTCTCAATAATAATTTTAATTCATTCTATGTAAAAGTTCAATAAACATGTATTTATTTATTTTCGCTTTTTCACAAAAAATCTTAAACTTATTTTAATAATCCAAGATTTGAACTTTATATTTTTTTACATGAGTAGTTTGCAAGAGAGTAACAAAATAACTTCACCCCACGTGCAAGGTACTATATCTATAAAATATATTTAAAATTAATAAATTACATATCAGAATGCGTTTCGATCATATTTTTAAATAGCCTGCCATACGAACTATTTATTTTTATGTGTGTGTTCCCAACTTTTCTTGATTTATTGGACGTGCCGATTAGGAAGGTAGGAACGTCTTTTGTAGTGCCGATTTTCTGGGGACGCCATTCCGAGTCGAACATGGCGACGGACGGTAGCAGTCGCGGGGAGCTAAATGTCATTTTTAACCAACATAGGTCCAGTCTGGCTTCTCCTGAAAAAGTCCGTGAGCTTCTTAACGAGGGAGTTTCTGCAGCAGGCGTGGAGGGCTGCAGGTGATGCTAACGCGCGTTTTTACCCCTGCTGTTTATGCTATTTTCCAGGTTAGGCGCCTAGCAGAGCAGCTCGCTGTAGCCGCGCCTTCTGTTAGCTTGTGACTGAAAGACAGGACTGGGTGCATTCATGAGCATGCTACAGCCATAGTGAATTGGAAATACCTGGTATTATCCTGAGCTGCTTGTTAACCGTTTCTACTGAAGCTGTTGTGCAAAGTTACAGATCTATCAGTTCTGTTCATCCATCCTCTTTACAGACTAGTTTGTTTCTGCAGGTTTGTTATTCATACTGTTTGAAAAAAAGAGCCACAGACGTCTAAGCCAGGGAACATACTTATTTAAAAATATGAAGAAAACCCTGATGAACTTTGAGGAACCCTGTTTAAATAACAGTTTTTTTTTCCATTTCATCTATACTATCTGCTGGAAACAGAATAAATGCACCTGTTGTCATACACAGATATCATAGTTTGTTACTAATTATGTCCGAAATCAACATGTTTTGTTGTTGTTTTTTTTAGACATGGGGATTTAAACACTCTGGAAGTAAAAAACCAAAGCCTGGCTCCCTGTGAGGCTACAAACAACGAAGCCTTTTTCTCCAGAGTGGAATCATATTCAATATCCTTTTTAACTGCACCTCAATAAGAAACTATTCGTTTTATATCATTTTACTGGAACTGTTTATTCTGAGCAAATGCCGTTGCTTTTATTTGTACTGTAAATAAATAGGTTGTACGTTCCTTAGCATTGACACTGTATGAAATGGGCAGCCAAACCACGCATACTGTCTCCTCTTATGTGTGCCAGATATGGTTGGATCAACGTTGGCTGTGATATGCTTAAGTGCTCCAGCTGCCAGGCTTTCCTTTGTGCATCCCTGCAACCAACTTTAGACATTGAAAAATGTAAGCAAAACTTCAAGCTAAATTTCTACAAAGCTGAAGTTGTGAGGCTATGTAAAGATTCTTATTTAAGCAAAGTCAAGTTCTCTCTGTTTTCTCTTCAAACAGATAAAACTCGAGTTGCAGAACTATCAAGGCAGCTTCAGACGCAGCACGAGAAGTATTGTCCTTGGCCTGACTTTCCTTGTCCAGGTAGTACAGTCTATTGCCTGCAGTTAATCTTAAAATGCTGTAAGTGGTTGCCACTGTCACAATAAACATTTGTTTTCCTAGAGCGGTTCTGGCTGGTTCCAGCCTCTGAACCATCAACGCTCCTTACTACTCTTCTGGAGCGCTTCCAGAGCACCTGCATCCTGGCACAGGAGCTGCCAACTATGAGTCCAGAGCTGCTCAAGTCCATGGTAAAGTGGTCTGTGGAATGCATTAGGAGGATTGCTGTCTATCAAAACAATACAAATGCAGTTTTAGTTCTTCATATCTTTATATATGTATTTTTTTCAGTCTCTGACAGAGGGCGTTATCAGCACTGTGCTGCAGTTGATTGAGGAAGAACAGAAACGAAAGGGAAGGACTTCATGCTCTGAATCTTTGGCTGTGCAGGTGTCTGCATGCATTGTGTCTCTCTGTGGTTGGGAAGCAAAGTAAGATGAATTGTCCTCTGTTACATATCTGTGAAGTAGAAAACACTAACAAATCATTTGTACCCTATATACCATTCACTCCGCTTAGCCCGGCGCTGCATGCAATGAGCCTACCAACCCTCTCCTGCTCTTACTGTATGCGGAAAGTGGGCTTGTGGAACTTTGTTCAAATAGAGGGTCTTGGATGCGAAACAGAGGCGCCACCAAACGCTGCCGGACCATCTGGTCCTGCAACAGCGCCTGCCTCATCAGCAGCTGGCGATGGAGATGCTCCTGAAACGGCCTCACCCACTCCAGCTCCTACAACTCCATGTCGCATGAAGCTTAGGAGCCAGGACTCCACGCGCACTGATCAGGCAAGCGCCAAAGAAGTTAATATCCCTGAAAAACTCATATATTTCCCTTTTAAATGGTACATTATAGTTAGCATCATTATTGCCAAGTGCATTGTTGGACATACAAAGATTTTTTTGACCGTAGTTGGTGCATGACAAATGTTGAATATATAGATATAAAAAATGTGAGGAGCAAGCATTAACTTAACATAAATATATACACTACTCACAAAAAGTTAGGGATATTTGGCTTTGAGGTGAAATTTGTGGAAAATGTAAAAAGTTCCAGCTACAGTGATATCATATCACAAAAGTAGCTCATTTAAGTAGAAGGATGCACTGGTGATTTCCTCGTCTCAAACAATTTGTTGAAACAAAAGTTAACAACAATGGTGTGTACACCACACAAAAAAAAGTCAACGTCTCAAGAACTCGTCATGTGCCCTTGAGCATCAATTACAGCTTGACAACGACGTCTCATGCTGTTCACAAGTCAACTTCTTGTCTGCTGAGGCAGGGCATCCCACTCTTCTTGAAGGGCAGCCCTCAGGTCAGTGAGGTTTTGGGGTGCAGAGTTTTGAGCCTCTACACGGCGGCTCAGTTGATCCCACAGGTTTTCAATGGGATTCAGGTCTGGAGAAAGTGCCGGCCACTCCATCTGAGGTACACCAGTCTCCAACAGCCGTTCCCTGATGATGAGACCCAGATGACCTGGAGCATTGTCGTCCATGAAGATGAAATTAGGCCCGTGTTGTTCATGTAGGGGCACAATCACTGGATTAATAATGTTATTCAGGTTGTATGAGCTTGTCACTGTACCATTCACAAAGTGTAGGGCAGTTCTATACAGACTTCTCCAACATCGTTGGCGGCCATTATTTCTGCTCAACGTGAATCGACTTTCATCAGAGAACAGCACTGAGGCCCACTGGTCCCTCGTGTAGCGTAAATGCTCCCTGGCCCATGCAAGACGATTACGCCTGTGCCTGCTGGTGTGGTCAGGTACCCTTGCAGGTTGTCTAGCACGCAGACCACGCTGATGTAAACGGTTTCGAATGGTCTGACGTGACCCTTGGGTGCCTCTGACCTCCCTTAAAAATGCCTGGAGTTGAGTGGCATTCATCATCCGGTTTCTCAGGGCATTGTTAACAATGTAGCGGTCATCAGCATGGGATGTGGCCAAAGGACGTCCACTTCTACTCCTTTCTGTAACTCTTCCAGTCTCTCTGTATCTCTGTTGCAACCTGCTGATGACACTCTGTGACACTCTTAGCTCAGTGGCCACGTCCGTCTGAGAACGTCCTGTTTGAAGCATTGCAATGGCCAGGTACTGTTGATTCCATTGTCAGGTGTCGTCTTGGTCTCATGGTGTCACAATGTGAACAGCCTGATGAGGATGACTGTTTAAACACCAGCTGTAATTGAACCAGGACATTTATTGGTCGATTTGAGGATCAAACACCTGTTGTGACTTTTGCCGTTAAACTCCTCGTTAGAGAACAGCAACATGTGCAAAAAGTACTGAAACATTTAACAGTTGGACAGATGCATTCAAAAGCTTAGAGAAGGTCACATTAAGTTCACCTGTTCATCCTGAAATTCAACACGACAGCCAAATATCCCTAACTTTTTGTGAGTAGTGTATGTGTAAGTGTTAGAGTAAATAAAAAGTAAGAAGAAAGAATAGTACATAAATGCATTGATTGTAGTGTGTAAATAAAGCAGAAGTCTGAGCTGAGTGTTATTGTAATGCATAGGGTAGCGGGTGGAGTGTCATGCTCTGGGTAAGGGGTGCCCAATACATCGATCGCGAGAGGTGTGCCAGTCGAGCGCAGAGCTTTAATGAAGTAGATGACTGAATCCATCCTTCCATTTATTATTATTTTTAATTTACAAACTGATGCGCATTTAAGCACACAAGCTCTTTGTTAGCTTTGCGTTAGCCACCTTAGCAAACTATGTCATCGCATAGCGAGTCAGATGGTCTACCTCCCACACGTAGGCGGACTTGTCTCCATCAGAAATGAGCCAGATGAGGGTGGTGTTGTCTGCAAACTTCAAAAGTTTGACAGACTGGTGTCTGGAGGTGCAACTGTTGGTATACAGGGAGAAGAGCAGAGGAGAAGAAATGCAGCATTGGGGTGAACCGGTTCTGATACAGAGTTAGAGACCATTTTTCCAACACACAGTTGGAGTCTGACACTGTTAGCTGGTAGAGGTCGTCGTGGAGCAGAGCCAGGATGATGCTGTATAAGGCATTTGTCTTCCTTGCTTTTTTCTTGCGCAGTGAACACTACCCTCAGGGTATGTGCAGTCTGACAGTTTATTGTTGTTTTACAAGTCAAGACTAGCATGACAAAAGATAGTAATTTCAGGCTTTCCTCCAGAAACCTTGCTAAGCTCTGTGGTAGGTGCATTAAGGCACCTACCACAATCGGCCCAATGTTTTACAATGTAAAGAATGTTAAAAACTGACAGGAAATTTGACAAATAAATACAAATATTTGCACATTAGGTTAAATCCTAATTAAGTAATCAGTAAGTGCATCTAATGGTTCCATTCCAAATAAAGTAAAATAACTCTGACATAAAATGGACGCTTATTAGCAAGTATAACTGTATTCTTGACTGAAATAGTTATTGAATGAGCTTGTGAAAGTAATCGCACATTTTTTTTATCTATGTTGATATTTGTGTGCAATTTAGTCTTGTTGTTGTTGTGGTCCTGGGAACACTGAGAAAGCAGCTCACATACAACATATAATTATAACCTACTCACATGATTTTGCTATTAGATTTGGCTTTCGGATAAATTTAATGGTAAATGTAAAAACTTCACGTTACATTGGTATTATAAATATTACTGAAACAAAGGCTAACATAAGTCAATGCCAATCCCTTGATAATTTGTCATATAGTCTGGAGCACTATTTACAGCTTAATGACATCTCCAGCTGTTTACAAGTAAGCATATTGTCTGATCAGGCCTGGCATCCACCATTATTGAAGGACAGCTCTAGGATCATGGAGGTTTTGGGGTGCACAGTCACAAGGCGCATGTACATTGACTCGGCTGATGCCATTGGTTTACTATAGGTCTAGAATAAGTGCACGACCCTTTATTCAATGCACCATAGTCTCCAGCCGTATGTGGTTTTTTGACCCATTCAGTTTAGTAGATTTCTATCCTTGGATTTTTTTTTTTAGATGAACAAACTGATGTAAACTTGTTTTGGTGCAGGATGAAGGTACCTCCTCTCCAGTAGCCCTGCGTGCCCGAAGCAGAGATTCACCCAGTCCAAGTGAAGAATTGCCAAGCCCTTTAACCAGGGGCAAGAGACCTGCAACCCGAAGTCGAGGACAGGGAGTCGGCTCAGGGACTGAGGGAACGTCCAGTCTACATCCTCCCAAACGTCTGTGTCTCTCGTCAACGGGTGGACCAGTAAGACTTTAAGCTACTTCTATTCAACATGTCCAAATAGTGGTCTGCAGCACTTGCTATGCATATTTTACTTTATTTTAACAATTAGGACAAAGAAAATAATATTGGGGCTATGATTTTTATTTTTTTTATGTCAGGTTGTCTAAAATGACATTTATTTAAAGCTGCAGTTGGGAACCTTTATTTAAAGGTTTTTTTACATATTTATTGAAGCTGTTACTTTTTCCTGACTTTTTTTCGTATTTTTAATATGTTCTAGGTGATTTTTATGGCATCTACCAATATAGGTTTTTCACAGAGGGTCTCTCTTGTATTATGCTGCTTTTGTACAGTTTTAATTTGTAGAACAAAAGTTGATTGTGAATCTTTTAATCCATTATGTTTAGAGTTGTCTTGAGAAAGGACTGAGAAGTTTACACAATATAATCCATTGGTAAAATAACATTTTAACCCTGATTCTAAGAAGGCTCATTCTTACTACTTTTTAACACTTTCTACTATTGTAGGGTGGTCCTCTGCCCAAGAAAGCGTTTGACCCTCTGGCTCAACACAGAGACTGGTGTCCCTGGATCTCTGAGGGAAAGGAGAATGTGGATCCAGGAGCCTCATCCCCTTTGATTACAAATCCAGCAGTGAATCAGCCGGGCTGGAAAGCTGCTCTTGAACTCCTCATCCCCTCAAAGAAGAACTCCAACGCACAGGGTGGCACCCAAGCACAGGCAAGTGGAAAACTCTTAATCATAATGTTTTTGGAAAAAGTAACTGTGAATCTTATTTGTTGTTTTCTTTACCCTCCATCTCTTCTGCTAGGGCCCTCGTGACAAGTCTAAAAGAGTGTTTGCTATACTACGCCAGTGGCAGGTATCCTCATCTCAGTAAAGCGTTCCAATGCAACTGCTAAAGACCTGCCTATTTTTAGCTTTAAGTTGGAGGATCCATCTCAGCAGAGGAGTGTTGAATGTTACCCATGTACGTCACTCCTTGTTTTGTTACAAATAAAATATTGGTAGAGGGAAATTAATGGACGTTTTCTCCGGAAATAATCTAAAATGTGAAGGATTCCGTTAGGTGTTAAAACCATTTCACTAAAGCTGCGTTTTTAATTCTTACCATTGTAGTCGTACCTCTTGACCCCTCAGTATTTTGTGACATTACAACCACACATTTTCTTGTATTTTCGTTTTAAGATTTAGAGATAAACACAGTAGTGAAGTAAAGAAAAAGGATACTCCGTTTTTGCTCATCTCCAGTGATCATTGGGTGACATGTGAGGTACACTCTGTAGAGGTTGCCAAACAATCACAGGAAAACACAGGACAAAGAAAACCGCACACAGAAATTTAGAGATATTTTTGGATAATGGAATGAAGCCAGAGTACCCAGAGAGAACTCACACTTGCTCAGAAAACAACATGTAATCTCCATTAGAGAAAAACCTCATGGGTTCTGACTTTGTTCCCGTACGCTAACGTTGCGATCAACTGCACTTGCCGCCCCTCCTCACCAGGTATTTTACTGACTTGATAAGTTGGTGTTTTGTTTTTCAGTTTTATTAACTTGTTCTTTAGAATGTGCTTGTGTCCAGTGAAAGGCCCTTTTAATTGAAATCACCACTACCTCCTTTTCACCGTAAATACAGGCAAAAAACATACATCACATTTTTTTGAACAATTTTTAAAAGTTATGTACCTTTGATATTTATATTTTACTATAATAATCTACTCCATTTTTTTATCATTTAAAAAAATTGAACTAAAATACATTGAGCTTGTGGTTATTATGTACAAAATGTAAAAACATCTAGGGGTTTGAATACTAAGCATCGTAAAAAGGGATTTATGTCTGTTGGTCTCTTGGTCTTAGAAGCAGTCAACAGGTAATTGGAATCACATTCTAAACCCTCCTGGGAGGCCTTTCCCATCATGTTTTCAATTGAAATTAATATAAAAGGAATATCTGTGTGTGAGGAACAACCATTTGGCTTACACTGGAACGAAAAAGTTTGTGTAGACATAAATGTTTGCTGGAACTAAAAAGAAAAACCTCATAAAAACCCCAACTGTGAGCAAACAAGATTTACATTTCTGATGACTGTTTTTAAAGCATGTTTCTTTTTTGAAAAGTTTTATTTTGTGCAAGTAGAATTATTTTCATTTATAAACTTTTGTCAAAGGAATTTAATAAAATGGTTTTGTGGAGGTTTCACATACTATGTTTGTCTAACATTATTACAGTAGGGGCAGAAATATTGTTTAGAGCATGAAATAAAGTTTGTATAAGGTTCTTGTGTGCTGTTTGGAAAGGTGATTCCCAACTATTATAGATTTTCAGAGACTCTTCAGTAATGGCTTGATATGACTTCCAAATTTGATCACTTGTTTTAAGTGGTATGTAGAACTTCCACACTGAGAATACTTCCTGAATATGCTGGCAGTTCATAAGGAAGCTGTATTCGAGCATGTTAATGGTAAGTTAACTGGTAGGAAAAGATGCACAAGTAACAGGAATCGGCCTTGCCTTGAATGAGTGGTGATGTTCACACAACAGAGATTTTGGTTGTTGATGGAGCTTTAAAAGCAGCCATATGTCAGGGATGTTGATAAAACTTGTATTTCTTGTAGTAAACTTTCTGAAACAAACTGTGAAGTTATATCTATGTAAAAAAAAAAGATGAAAGTGTCCATGTTTCATTTGTCAATCAAAATGTCATAATTTGGAAAAAGTGGAAAATCCCAGAATCCACATGACTAGGAAGTCAAGTGTGAAGTTTCCACAATCATTGATGATACGGCTGTTTATGTACCGTTATGTATTAATTTAACTTTCTTTATGAAATTTTAATAACTTGATACCAACACATGCTGTCTTAAACCTCATCATTAACTCAAACCCACTCTGATCTGGGTGAGAGTGGGTTTGAGTTAATGATGAGGTTTGCACAAGAAAAACATCTAGTAGCGATCTAGTCCACACAATAACTACATGTACTCACCCATTCTCACATCCATACAAAAAAATAAGGATACAACAAAAAAAAATGCCTACCGCATGAATGGAATTGAGTCTATGAATACAAGCAACAACAAGGTGATGGTGTCTACTAAATATAGGAAGGATCTCCCAGGTTTCCTTAAAATTGCTAGTAGAGCAACCATTATCCTTACATTTTAACAAAATGACAGGCAATGGTTTATTTTATTTATATCCAATATGAATTAAAAGTGTGTATTTATTCATTTAACAAAAACATTTAAAATTTAATCTTATCTACTTATTTATTTGGTAGATTTTGCCACTTATTTGGCCTGGACGGCAGTTTACGATCTAGAAACTACAAACATGGCTTATTTGGTGGCGTTTCGGGTCGCGCATATATGACGTGATTCGCGGAGGGATCCCTGCTTGTCAGAACCATGGTGAGATAGCAGAGGAGGCAGTGAGCGAACAGGAGATCCAGCGTAGAAGCTCAAAACCCCTCCGACAGGACGGAGACACTTGACGGTGTGGAGGTTCTGCCGCGAACATCTGGGGAATCAAATGTTAACTTTCGGATAGTATCGCCCGCTAGACTGTCTAGCGTTCCTGGGAGCTAGATTTCAGCTGATTTACTGGCGTTCTGCGGTGGAAACAGCACACAAAAATGTCGTCTCCGAGTCCGGGTAAAAGGCGAATGGATACCGATGTGGTGAAACTGTATCCTTTTCTTAAACAAAAAAACCTCAACATAAACAATAGTATGTGTTAATGTCCGCCATGTTTGTTTGAGCCGTTTTAAACGAACGTTACTCGGCAGTGTTTCCATGACTAAACATATGGAAGGAGGAGGAGGAGGGGGGATTGTGTTTCTGTGTGAATCTCTGTAAACATTTCCACAGCAAAGCCAAGTGTTAGCTATTTCTGTCCTGCTAGCCCCCAGTTGCTTATCCGGACAACTCTGTTAGCCAGTCACGTCGGTCACCAGCTTCATTTAGCGTAGGAGCACACTACTTGACAAACCTTAGCTTTGTGTTTTTTGTTTGGTTGTTTGTGTGTATATTCACAAGGAAACTCCCCAGAAAGAAGCTTGTGTTCTGCCTTCACGCGAATGTCGGGACCACTGACGTATTCAGGATGTGAATTAAACCTTAAGTTTGGTTGCTTTTTCTAGCTTGCTAGCTATTTTTTTTTTAATGTATTTTTAAGGGAGGGAGAGGAGGGGGGGTTGAGTCAAACTGCCCCCTCAAACGTTTATGCAGGAGCTTGTTTACATAACGTAAGGCTAGCTAGCTAGAGATGCTGTTGCTGTCTTTTGTTTCCCGTTAAAAATGAAACGCAGCGAAGCCCCTACGTTTTCTATCGTCGCGTTGTCCACAAACACGGCAGTATTTTTATTTTTTTGGGGGGGATGTTTGTTTTGTTTTTTTGCTGTTGAAACGCAGCTGAGCTTTGCTGTGCAGTTAATTTCAACATCAAAATGGCCACCTGATCTGTCTCTGTTTCACCCTCTCCTAGCTCACTGGTATTTATGGATTCTCTAGTTTTGGAGCTGCCTTCGTTTTCCTTATTTAGTGGCATCTAGTTAGTTCCTACTTTTAAAAATTGAAGCCAGCCTTATCTGACTTGTGTGTGTGTTGTTTTTTGTCACGAATTTTGACTCTTGACAAAAGAGAATGGTGCAGTTGAGGCCAGAGGAGCAACAAAACAGATTTTCAGCCACATTATTTGTTCCTGAACATTATGAACTGGTGGACCCTCCTCTTTTTTTCTGTTGTTTTTGTTCCAGCACTGGGTAAAATGCAGCCATGTGATTGGGCAGCCTGTTACTATCCGGAAACCACAAAGGGGAGGGACTTAGAACAGCTGATGGGATGGCAGTAAAGCTTAGTCAAATAAGGGGTTTGCTGTGGGCTGGTCAAAGGAAACCAGCAAGGAAAGGGTAACTAAACAGGTTTAACGGATTTGTAATGAAGGTGGAGAATATGATAACGATCCTTTCTTATAAATATTAGCTTAAATAACCAGCTTTTACTATGAAATCAACCAGACTGTTTATATTTGGTTTATTAGCTGTAGAAAAAAATGACATTTAGTTTGTTTAATTTCTAAATAAAAACAAACAAACTCCATCCCTACTACAAGCTTCCAGGGGATTTCTCTTTTTTCATTTTGTTTATATTAAGACTGAGATTTTATAATGCGGTAGGTCAGGACAAAATATTGTATAATCTTGAAGCGGAAAGAAAACTGCATGTGGTTTTCACATTTCTTACCATTTGTAGATTGAACTGCCTTGTGACGCAGGTGGTAGCTGCAAAGGCTTTGCAGTGTGCCCCTAGAGACTTTATTTGTTTGCATTTTATGCCTCACAGCCTCGGTCGCACATGTTTTAAAATCTTGCCAGCGATTCTCGATCGGATTTAAGTCTGAACCCTGGAACGAGAGGTTTGTGCAACTGAAATGCTTTGTAGGTCTGGCCTTGCGTTTAGGGTTACTGTACTGCTGGAAGGTGAACCCTCACCTCAGTCTCAGTTCTTTTGCAACCTCTTAAAACCATCCTGATCTGGCTAGCTACTGAATATATCGTGCCAGCACCACGTTTCGCTGCAACAATAGACTTGTAAGTGCGTATGTGCCAGTGTTCATTTTCTGTCTCAAAACCTATTTGGCATATTGGCAAAAAGTTTATTCTTGGTCTCGTTTACCGAGAACACATTCTTCCCTATTTTGCAGAGTTCTCTGTTCACCTCTCTGCAAACCGCAATCAGAACTTCCCGTTGCTTTTTTTTTAGAGTTTTCTTGCAATTTTATTTTATCTTTCAAAAGATTCTCCAACTTGAGCCGTGGATCTCCCAGCTTTTCTAAAGTAACCTTGCCTGATTTTGTTAGTGTTCCTTGCCTAAAGAGCCAGTTTAGGTGAACTTTTAAATCCTGTTGGGTTTTTAGTTGAACTATATTGCCACAATATTCTGATGATGGTACACAGCGCCATGCTAAAGTTATACACTAGGTTACTAGCTACACTTTACCATTAAGAGGTATCTGAGTAAATTAGGCCTTGTTTTACGACTGCAGCATTAATGTACATTTAGCAAGGCTTTAATCCCAACCCCTGGTTTAGTTTTTCATGCTATCGATCTGCAAAATCTCAAGGCTATAAGTGGACAAATGTTGATGACTGTTGAGGAAAAATTAGTGAGAAATATGCTGGGTATCAGTCAGTACCACCATATGTTTTTGAGGAGGACCAGGGCAGACTGGGATGGCTAACATTTGTTTGGTAGTCATTTTGATTGAAGTTTTTATTAAATCGTATGATCTGGTTGGATGCTTAAGAATTGTCAGACGTTACTGATCTGCCATATTTTTAACTAATGCGAGCGGATCAGCTTGACGTAGCGAACCAGAATTCACACAAAGCAGAATTTGACAATAATATAATAATAATAAAACAGCACTTGTAAAATTGTGCTGTGGAATACCATAAACTCTCACTCTGCCGTGTTTTTGTTCTCTTTTTTTGTTTTGTGTTTATTGTCACCACGTCTATTCAGTCCAAAAAAACATGCTCAATCAAACGCGGCTCTTTCAGACTGGAGTTCTCTCACTTTGGCCGACTCCCTGAGGCATTTTGTTGCATTTGCTTAAGAGAAACTGCACATGTTTGAGCAAGTTTTTCTTCCCCTGCTTGACACCCCGTGTGTTCATTGCAGCTGTGACAGACTAGTGAAACAGACAGCAAGACCTCTCTCCCTCTCTCCTTTTCTTCAGTGCATAAAACCTCGCAGTAGCCGTACAGCCGCTCTCCCTCAGCTGCCTGACTGACGGGTTAGAGCAGATTTGCTGTATGCCACCTGCTCACTTCTGTACAAAGACGTATGTTTCTTAAAGAGCATTCAGCATTAGTGGTCTGCAGGGAGTGCATTTGAATTCCAGACTTAAACATGGGATTCACTGACGGTTGTTGTTTTTTCGTGTGTGTTTGTGTGTCACACTTAAAGCATAATACCTCACTTTGGATTTGGATTCCCAGATGAACATAAACATGCAGCTAAAGCCTTTCTAGGCTGGCTGTCCCACTCTTCGCTGAGTGTAACTGAAGCCTGAAACTCACACCACCTTTAAGATTGGCTTCAGAGAGGTTGCATGAATTAATCTGCTGTGAACACCCGAGAGTTAAGAATCTGGAGCGGAGGCCATTAGGGAATTTGTCATCTGAAATCTCGCAATGACCTCAACATGTACGAACTTTGAATTTTTAAGCTTTTTTTTTCCTGAGCTAGACTCACGTTCGTGTTTCCATCTGTCTTTTACATTTATAGACTCGTAGCTGCTTTGTAGTTTCTGGTTCTGTCCTTTCGCACCTTTTTCAATGTGGATTTTCAAAGATGTTCAGTCTAAATCTCTTAATCTTACCATCATTTGTCCCATGTAACTTGTATCCAGTTATACATTCCACGTTGTTCATTCTAGAACACGATGTTCTCGAATGAGGATCTTTGCAGACTGCAAAGAGCTTTAGCTTGTGCAGGATTAGCTGTAACTCTCTGTCATTTTGTATGGTGTTCATTGGAATATTTGTCCAAAAACACGTTAAGGTAGGTGTTTGAGTATAAGTACATGTTGGCTCATGTAGTGACGGGTTAAAATGTAAGTAGAAAATAGCAATTTTTTCAAGCGATAAAATTTTTAGGAAACTATAAGTGACGGAATTTTTAAGGTAACCCCCAACCCCCCAATTTCGTCACATTACTGAAGAGCTTCACGGTTTTATATGGGGATTTTATGTCCAAGGTGAAAACAAAATAGTACATATTTATCCAATGTAAGGAAAATATAAAATGTTTTTAAACATCCTTACTAATAAAAATGTTTGGCATACATGTATTCAACCCCCGGAGTCAAACTTTGCAAACCCACCTTTCAATACAATTAAAACTTAGTATGTCTACCAACTTTAAACCCATTGTTTGTGCAGTCTTTTTTTTTTTTTTTTGCAAAATAGTTAAATCTTCTTCAAACTGACTGAACACCATCTGTGAACAGCAGTTTTTATGTCTTGTACATATTTTTCAGTTGAACTTGCTGAAAGCCGCAGCCTCTACCATGTTGTCCTCTAAGAGTTGCTGTATATTAGCTCCTTCCATCTTGCCAACTCTCCCACCTGGCTTGTAGTGAATGGTTTTTTTCTTTCAAAATCTGCTTTCCTTTTCTCACCTTTATCTAAATGACAAGGCATGTAGCGTGGACAACTAATAATCGCCCAATGGAATATTATGTTATTTCTTGCCTCTGTGACTTCTGAATGCTACTAGATGCACTGGATTTTATTTGGTAGTTATATATTTTTTTTTAATCTCTTCACTTGATCATAAAAATTCTGACTTGTAATTTAGATAACTTTGGAATTCTGGACTACCTCAGCTTCTCTCAACATGAAGCTACTTCCGAACTTTCTATTTTTTAAATCATCATACCATGAGAGGGCGTGTTAGATGTTCTGTGTTCCTGAAATCATTATTTTATTCCCTTTCTGCTACAAGATTTGACAATGATTGTTGCGGGGAAAGGAAAAGAGTTCCCTGAAGCATGGCCACTCATTATTTATATTCAGGACTATAGGGATTTATTAGGCAGGCGTCCAGCATATTTATCCTACCCTAGTATCCATCATATTAACGTTGCATAATATGACAGGTTTGTCTTTCTCCAAATCGGCTCGTTTTGGTGCTTTTATCAACCGCCTTTCTTTCCTTCCCCGTTTAAGCTGAATCCCACTCCTGTGCTTTATCTCCTCGCCACTTCAGGCCCTATTGTGCTCTTGTGACGAGACATCCGGGCGGCATCAGCGGCGGGTTCTTTTGTGTTTCCCGTTTACAGGAGCCCCCCGTGACCTCTGCCTCCTGCTGCTGTGTCAGAACGTGTCACCCAGTCACGGGTGGCTAATCTGAACCCGCCGCACTATTACTGCTGGACTGGACAAACCACCTGCAGTCTGATGGAGGGAATTAGAATTTCCTACACAAACCATTGATTTAGGAATGTCAGCTGAACCGACTTTAATTTTGTTGAGTTATAGCTTCACAACACTTTAGTGGGTTTGAAAAATGGTGAAAAAAAACACAAATTTATCTAACCAGTACAGAAAACTCTAAAGGTTGTTCTGGTTTTTCCCACTTCAATTTGAAACCGTATACAATAAACGATTGTGACAAATTCTGTAAAAATTAATATCCACTTAATGATTCTAACCAAACTTAGGCATTTATGCTAAGTATGATTAAAAGCTGTCCCAGGAATGGTTTATAATACTTCATCATTGTTTACCACCTACAAAGGCTTAAAGATAGCTGTGGCGTTACGGGATCAGGAAAAAATATAGTAAAGACGACTCTGCGAGTTCACATGTTGCTCCTCTCTGTGTTTAGCATCCTGGGCAACTTTCTGATGTTTTATTTTCTTTTTTTTTTAAGTTATCTTAAAGTGGTCCTTGGCAACTACATGAAACTTCTTCTTCTTTGTTGATACTTGCTGTGTGCTTACTACTATTTAGAAAAAAGCTATCTAAACAATGTCTGAAACTTTCTTGTGAATTATCTTTAAACCACTCTTTCTGTTTCTTTTAGAGAAACATAAAGTTGCTTTTCATACCTCGGTTGTTTGTAAGGTCTAATAGAGTAACTCAGCAGCATTTTTAAAAATATTTTTTACTGTAGTTATTTGTGAACAAAGCTTTTGTGTTAACAGTTCCCCCGCTCTGATTGACAGTCATATTTTGTGGTTCCGACTTCAAGGCCTCTCTCTCCGAAGGAGATCTGAAAGCCTCTGTGTTAATCCCAACGTCATTACAGTGACACTTCCTGCCTGCATGGCCGAGTACCCTCAGGAAAAAAAACAACAGATGGAGTAATGTTGCCCACTCGTATGTATTAGTCCAATTATCTGGTATGATCCTTTTCTTTTTATTACCTCCTAAATGTGTTGAAAGTGTGTTTACTTTTCAACGTCCACACCCCATGTGATAATTAATTGCTGTTCATTTCTTGTCTGGATAAAATTGATAAGGACTTTGAATGTCAGGTTGGCTTCTTTTTTTTCACAGCTGGAACTCCCTCTGTTGCCGTTCACACTCCCACGTCTCGTCTGAGCTTTGCTCATTAGTCCGTCTCCTCAGATTCAGGCCGTTGTCTCCTGTCCTGGCTCGTTTTTGTGTTCATTAATGATCATGTCATTATTTTATTTTGTTCCCTACACGCACGTGGCTGAGACGCACATGCGTGCACACACGGACGGGCCTTGTGTGCTATGGCTGCAAATAGACTGTTGATTTAGTGAAGGGCTGAGAGGAGGAGCAGCTGAAGGATTCACATTTGATTGCAGTGTGTGGGTTCTCATCTCTCAGCGGTGAAGACAAAGAACTTGGCCTCTTCATTACTGCGCTGCTTCAGCTCGCTCTCTGGGAGGTAGCCTTTAATAAATTTAGGCTTTCATCTAATGGAAACCAAATCTGCATTGCAAAAGGCGTTTTATTTTTTTGGTCTGTTGAACAATTTAGTTTGAAATCTCTTGAGTTTAGGTTAGACATCATAAATCTTCTCCAGGTGCATAATGCTCCTTCCATATATCCATATATATTTACTGCACTGCAGAACCTTTCCCTTCGATTTTAATGTTTTCTTTTGTGTTTTTGTCCGTTCATCTTTACAGTAGAAAGGTCTCCATATAGTTGTATTATTGACCGCTGTTTTTTTTGTTGTTTTTTTCAATGCAAAACAAAGCAAAGTTATTCACAGTTCATGTATTTCCCATCCAACCTTTATAGTGAGTGCACCACTTCATCTGCCAGACATTTATATGTGGAGCTCAGTGAGTCAGGCCTTTGGGGGCCATATGTCCATTGATATGTAAAACCTGCTGCAAGGTTTTCTTCTGCACGGCCCACACATGCCGGCCCCACCATCAGTATTCAGACACTGAAAGTGTCAGAAGGAGCTGAATGCCTTAAGAGCAAATCAGTTTAAGCTTTACTTTCTTTTTCGTTTTTTTCTTTTTACAAACACCAAACTTGCAATGTTTGAACGTTAGTAAACTTGTATTTCTGGGCTTTCTAGGTATTTTCTTTAATAAATATATATATATATATATATATATATATATATATATATATATATATATATATATATATATATATATATATATATATATA
>JAVLVB010001023.1:1645857-1679432 GCA_032876305.1 Orestias chungarensis | reverse complement strand
CAAGATTTTGTGAAAAAAGTGACTTAAAATATTATTATCCGTCTGTGGATTAAGGTATTTATAATTTTTTCCTCAAAAAAGATATTGAATAATACAAATAAAAATAACAGATCCCTTAAAGGTTCCTACATAGCCAGTTACAGCTGCTACAGTAGATGGTATACGTCTGCTTAAAGCATCTTTTAACTCCTTGTTTTTGATTTGCAGCAACAAAGCTTAGCTAACAGGTTATTTCGTGTGTTTTCCTTGTTTATTTTGTTGCGTTAAATTGGTGGCTACATAGCTGCCACAGTATTGGGTGTTACGACTGATTAGTTTTAAATGTGGGTTGATTATACGTTTGCTGTTGATGATTGTAGGGATAAAACAGCGTGTTTGGCTTAGATCTGGTTTAATCTCGCCCTCGCAGCAGCGCAAAGCGAACAGCACACCTCTCAGCCAGCCGCCGCAGGACGGCTGCGGCGCTCGCTGAAGCCTGACCTCAGTTTTCAGGCGGCGGTGTGCACAATGTGTGCCGCCACGCGGTAATCTACATCGCTCTACGACATACAAAGTTGAACGCACAAACAGCCACATTTGAATGCAGGTTTGGACTCTAAACCGAGCAGCGTGCATGCAAAGTGAACGCTGGAGGAAAGATTGAAAACCAATAAAATCAAAATTACATATGCAAAAATTATTCTCTTTGGCCTGCTAAGACCACGCTGAAAAAATAGTTAAGCGTATTTATTTCAGATATTAATGGCAGTTTCTTTGTTTTTCAGATGCATATTTCAGTATTCCTGTTATCTTCAGTGAGTTATGTAAATGTGGATTGAAAGCTTTTGTAGTTGTATTTGTAGTTCTAGTTTCTGTCTTGTCTTTTTTTTGTGGAGGAAGCCTACGTTATGCTTTCACCCCGATGACAGCGTTCGTATTTCCTGCCTTTCATCTGCAAAGCTGTTCGCTGTAAAGTCTGTTTAAGTTTGAGGCAGAGAAACTAAAACAGAAATCTCTGGTGCAGAGTTCCTCATCTCTACTTTAAAACTTGCTGTCAGGTGATGCAATGTTGTCTCTTCTTCTTTAAAAAAAAGATTTCATTGACACTCCTACATGCCATGAAACATGCTTCTAACTCTGCTGGTATTAACTTTTTTTTTTTTTTTTTTTAACATTGGTTATAGTAGAATTTAGACAGTTTGTGAAATTTGGAAAAGGTTTGATCATCCACCCATGTTAAAATAAACCTGCTCTTTGTTGGTCAATAAAACAAAAATGTCAGGAATAGCCATTCAAGATACCACTTAATCAAAAACCTCTTCAAATTTGACATCTCTTTCACCACTGAAGTATCTTTGAAACTCACCTCTTTTTTTTTAAGCGTTTAATGAAAAACAAGGAAACCAAGCGCCGTTTCCCGGCCTCTTCTTACCCGCACACAAAACAAAGAAACGGTTGTGAAGGCGTCAACAAACTCTCCTGCTTCAAGATAAACAGACACAGTCTCCATCGAGGAGACGTTTTTACTATTTACCAGTCCACACACTTTGACAGGAAGCTGTTTCTAGTTTGTTGTCACATTTGTTTTCAATTCATTGGTAGGAAGTTGAGCGGGACGTGATATTTAAATCCTGAGGGTCAAACAGGGATAGTGGCGTGAACGGACCACAGGAATAACAAACATCTACACCACAGTGGAAAATACCATTTACTGAATATTTTTTTCACACATGGAGATATTGTCCAGAATAAGGAATAACGACAAACTATTTTAGAAAAACCCAAAAATTGGGGATTCATGCTTTGAAAGTTGACTTTTTTATTTAAACCTTTTGTCGGGTTGTAACCAGAAACACTTGCACACATTTCATTTGGATTTTATGTGATGGACAAACACAAAACAAATGTGAAGTAGTCAGACCCTTTCATTCTGACCCCACTAAATAAAATCCAGTGCAGCCAATTGCCTTGAATTTACATACACACTGCAGCCATGTAAAATCTAATTTTAGCATGATTGCAGTTGTGGTTGTAGTCATTCTGAAGTCCTAGGCCGCGTGTTCGCTCCTCTGGTTCCACTGACCCCTGTGATTATGTGCGCATATAAAAAGATATTGACCTGGTACTGTCCACAGATTATGATGTGTACTAATCCCAAATTGGGGGATGGACAGGTGTTATGCTAAAATAGCGAACCAAGAAAGTGATTTAGCATTTAAAATGTCCTGATGTTCCACGTCCTTTGGTGCTGAATTCTATTCCTTATTTTCAAGTTATGATAGGATTTATCAGGCTATGCATTTTAGATGTTTCCTTTTAGATGTGGATTTAATTGGAGAAGCACACAGTTTTCTTCATTTACGCCATTAAGTGAATATCCCATCTTCATGGTCACCTGTTTCTATCTGTCCCCACCTTCACCAGCAGCTCCATCAGCAACCCTAATCTTCTTGAGACAGATGTCTGTCACATTCCTTTTTTTTTTTCCTTTTTTTTTTTTTAGTGTAACACAGTTTTTTTTCTGACAGTGACGTGCTATTCACCGAGTACGAGAATCAACCGTCTCGAGCCTCCCTGTTTGCAAGTAAAGGCCAACCTACAGGAGCATTGGGTCACGTGACTCGGACGAGCTCATGACTCACATCCGATTAAATTAATCTCTTTGGGTTTAGACCTGCTCACCGCAGAGTTATCTTAATTTATGGTGCTTTGTTGAAGGTGCGTTGATGTAAAGTAGAAGGAATGTGACCGCCCGAGTTGCACGAACTGCCCTGAAGGAAGGACGCACTCCTAAGAAAGCACTGGCATGTAGTCGTTTATTGTGGTTCGGCAAGCTTGACTGAAAAATACTAGATTAATGTAATGTCAGCTGACATTTTATATGTTAATGTTATGACATAGACAAAATGATATATATGTATACAAGGGCTTTGATTAAAATATTTGAAATAATCTCTACCTCAGGTGCTTCAAGATGAATAATGTAAGGCACTCCTTTAGTTTCCAAGAAACTGTTTTGTCATTTGCGACATGAAATTATTCCAAACTGCTAAATTTTACTCCTTCTCTTTTTAAGCAGCAGCACATAGTTCCAGGTGGGACAAGGTTTACCAGGATAAAACTCCTGACCTCTCTCGAAAAGGGCAATAAACATGTTTAGTAGTTTTGAAAACCTTAATACTGATAGTGGCATAAAATTACAACATACTCATAAAAGCATGCATTTGGTAATGAAAATTTTAGTTTTTGTCTCTTCTCTGGCAGTGGTACACATTTCTAGTGAACAGTGTGATCCAGTATGATCAAGTGAAACTCTTTTCCTGTTTTTTTAATCATTGAATATTGTCCAAAAATACCCAATTACTCTCAAAGTGATATGTAATGTTGTTACGCCTGTTTTTTTTAGCTTACTGAAAGGGTTCTTTTTGACGTTGATGGCGTTGGGGCAGGAACGATCTTCTGTAGCGCTCTGTATGTCAGCGAATAGCTCACAGACGTTCTGATGAATCCTTGTTGGCCTGTCAAATTTGATGTGGGCCTGTTAAAGTATAAAAAAAAAGGGATATCCCTGGTTGATACTGTTTTCTTTTTGTATTTTGTTGTTTTCAAATCTGGTGAAAAAATATCTGCCTACCAAAATATTTAGAATAACATGGTTGGGACCTTAAAGTTAACCTATGCTTTCGTTTATTTTGGCGAAACGAATCATTAACGTCCAGTTTTACACCACGTGACTTGGTCCTGCTTTGAGCCTGTAATGGTTAACCTACAGCGTTATCAGTATGGATTCAACCCCATTAATGGCTTATCCCCCACGTTGTGACACTGTTATCTTCCACGGTTTAACGGCTGCGGCCCCCCCCTCGTATTTGTCTGTAGATTTGCTCTCACTCCAGTGGTTTCACTGTTGGTTAAATGTCCCAACGTGCTTTACAGAGAATAGGAACCCTTTGCTAGTAGTCATGACTTTGAAAGATGGTTTCTATCAGCCCCTGAGGTTTTAGATGAATGCGGCTGTCTTTGTGTTTTATGAGTTATCCGCCTATCCTTGAATTTCCCTTTGGTAGGATCAGAAAGGCTCAGAGACTCGAGTTCACATCATAGCAGAAAGCTTCCTCTTCTGTCTGACAGCGACACATTTCTTCAGTGAAGTCAGGGGTTCATTCTGCTCTTTGCAGACTCAACTGGAGCTTTAAATAACCTCAAGTTCGATTGAACCCTTTTATCTCTGTGATGCGAATACGATAAAGTCTCAATCGTGAGCGACGAGCATGCTTCTGCTTTGCATCTGTTGTTTTCGGCTTTCTGTCTCTTATGGTTTTGAGCCTTTTCTTTGCATACATGTTTAGCGACTTATTTATTCACTTAGCCTTTCGTTTTTCTTGTAGTTCTTCCCTCTGGCAAGAAAAGAAAGAAAAGATGGATGAAATTCTGGTTTAATTCAGCCCAAGCCTCAAGGTTTATTGTTTTAATTTTGTTTTAACTCAAAAATAATTAGTATTTATTTACATTTTTTTGACAATGTCAGGCTCTACAAATTTACTTTCACAAGTGGAGCATTGCAGCTCTTTCTTGAGGAACCAAGTAAAACGGTAGTGGGGATTGAGCTGGTTTGGGAGGAGGCTGTGACTGACTGCGAATCTAAAGGCCATCTTGTACAACCACTCTCTTCCCGTCTGTGTTGAGCTGAGGCTTTTTAGGAGCTTCTTCAGGTTTAGAGTAATTCAGACCCGTATTTTGGAGGCTCATTTGCTGCATCAGGTTTTGGGCTCCTCAATACCACTGCACCAAACTAAAGTAGAATATTCATGAAGTTTGCATAGTTTGTGTTTGATTTCTTTTCTTCTGGTTCTATTTGAACAAAAATTTCCCAAGCTGTATCTTATCAAATGTACATTATGCTTTTTTGTTGTTGTTTTTTTAACAGTTCTTTGTTCTTATCTGTTTTTTTATTTTTTATTTTATTTTGAATGTTCCAATCACAAAGCAGTTTCCCTTAACAGCCCTTCAGCATCGAGAGCAAGCATGAAGTCACCATTCTTAGTGGACTCAACGAATTTGTAGTGAAGTTTTATGGTCCACAAGGAAGTAAGTATTTTTGCTGATGGATTTCTATTTATATAAAACGGCTTAGCAAGTTTACTAATAATTAAACTGTTTTTCTTTTCTTTTTTTAAACAAGAATTTGCAAATTGAAAAATCATCTCTTTTGCAAGCGTGACTTTTTAAAGATATAAACAGTTCCAATTACAAAGACCACCCACCTGAGCAGTAGACTGGATTAAAAAAAATCACTGAAACTGTTGAACAATGTTGGCCCTGACTTCAGAGTTTTCATCACTACTCTAATTTCACATACATTTTTCCTGATAAAGTTCATATTAAAGATGGTTCCCATGATAACAGCCCATTATCTGCTCTACACTGTGTGGACAGTTAATAGGCAAGTGAGTATTTCAAACACATCATTCGTATTAGGCACATTTTCTAGCTCTAAGCTAAATAAACTTGATTCCTTAATGGATTCAGGCATAGCAGGTCTATTTGTCTGATGAGTGAGGTTTTGGTTTAAGCAGATAAACGCCATATATATATCAAGGTGTGGAGAAATATTTGGCACCCGCTTTTCTTTAGACAAAAGCACCATAAAAGAGATTCACCTAACTTAAAGATCCAATTACAATTATAAAAATTTCTCAGAGGGATACATTGCTAAGATCACAGAATCATCAAACATCTTGTTGCTAATAGTTAACAGGGTCACAAAAGAAGCATGTTGAGAAGGAAATTACCTGCCAAGGATTCCAGAAAATGGCGCTTGACGCTACCAGGAACCAATTATCCTCCAGTTCTGTCACGCACGTGACGTACCTGGAGTGCTTACAAGTACACAATGGTTTACGCTCCATTTAGAGATGCCATTGAGGTGGAGGTGGGGAACTGTTATGGGCTTGTTATATTTTTTTGGGTTTATTGAGACCTCAAAATCAACTCTCAAACAAACGGCTAGTTTTCAAAAGGCACTTTCAAAAAACAGTTTTTGGGCTTTTTAGCCAGGTCCAGGAAAAAGGTACGTCTGTTATGTTATAAGTTACATTTTCATGACTGTCAAATGACCCTTCCTTGTTATAATTTATAGTCATTTTCAGGTTTTAACTCACGTTAAGTGTTTTCAAGCAGCAACAAAGTAGGATCAGCCGTTCTGTTGTGTGGAAAAACTGAGGTTCCGCACCAATTGACACAAGACATTGGTCTGCAAAGTGTAAAATGAAGTGAAGCCATTTTCCTTCATCAGCAGGAAATATTTCCTCCTCACTCCGTTCACTACACCTGTCACACTCTGCCCCTCATGCGTGGGTAAAAGGGGAAGAGGATCTTCTTGATGGCTCCCAATTGTGTCCATTGAAGCGCCGCTGCTGCTTTGCGCAGCCACGCACAAGCTCGCCGCCATCCAGTCATGACCAGTGTGTCCTCAGTCAATCTGTGCGCTGCTCACTTTGAGTACACGTGGATGTGGTTACGCACGGCTATTCTGGGAGAGCTGCACACTTGCGAACCTCGCTCTCATTGCTGCTTGATGTTGCCTTATAATCTGGAACAATTCGAATTTAAAGATGCGCTACAAAATGGTCAGAGACCCTGACTGTGCTAAAGGAAGCAGTTGCCACTTGGGGGTGTCTGGAGGTTGGGATCAGTGTGTCGTGTGCTTTTTGTCGTCTTCCATTTATCATCTCCTTTCCTCTTGTCATGCACAGCACCGTACGAGGGAGGTGTGTGGAAAGTGCGAGTAGATCTTCCCGATAAATACCCATTCAAATCGCCATCAATAGGTAGGAGCTCGGACTTGGCGCACCAGATGTTTTTGGGATTGTTTCAGCTTTTGCTTGGACTGTGCTGATTGTTACTTTGCCTTTTCAGG
Organism: Orestias chungarensis; assembly: GCA_032876305.1. Taxonomy (NCBI): domain Eukaryota; kingdom Metazoa; phylum Chordata; class Actinopteri; order Cyprinodontiformes; family Cyprinodontidae; genus Orestias; species Orestias chungarensis. Next base: position 1,672,534 of record JAVLVB010001023.1, on the reverse strand, counting down.
ATTCATGAACAAGATTTTTCATCCCAACATTGATGAAGCGTGAGTCCATTTAAGTCCTGTATTTATAACTTGACTGTGTGTGTTTGTGTGTGTGTGGGGTGTGGGGTGTGGGGTGTGGGGGGGGGTTATTACGTTAAAAGTTCAATACCTTAATTCGGTGCTAAAGTTACATTTATGTATTTATTTACTATTTTTATACACAATGTAATAAATATGTAAAAATTACTTTCATAAATACCCACAGCTCTTTTTGTTTTTAATATCATAAAGATTTACCAGTAGATTTTAAGAGAAATCGAACGCTTTAGGAACCGTTGACAAACGTCTGGCTTCATTCTGGTTAAATAGTTGATCTCTGTTCTGTCACGATTTGCAGCTTAAAAAAAAAATCCTGGCACAAACCTGGCCTTTAATCATAGTTCATGAAATTTCTGTAGGGTTATGGTTGGTGTTCTGTGAAGGCCGTATGCTAAAGTTTAAAAGTCCCACCTTGACTCGTCTCGACAGAACGTGTCATTAGGGCCGAAAACCTCATGTGGCCGTCGAACATCTATTTAAAAAAAACATTTCCCCTGGTCAGTCTGTCTGACTGCAGGGAAATCCTATGTTAATGCAAAACTAATCAGAATATTGTTCATATCATTGCAAGCTTAAACAATGGTGGCGTCTGCACTTTCCATGAACATCGTCACAAACCCGTTTTCATCGGAGGGTAAGAATTAGAATGGGGATACTGAAGCTTATCCTCCGCTGGTCGCTTCATTGTGACAGTGATCCCAAACTCAGGACAAGGACTCGTTTTAAATGAACAAAGCAGGCTAATATTAACCTTTTTGGAATTGCTCTGAGCTAAACATTTTAAACCTGTGAAAGGTTTGGGCCAGAAAACCAGCTGTTATCTCTAAATGTGCAAGGACTAGTGGTTGAATATTTGCCAGGAGGAGACCAGTAGCTTGATGATGCCTACAAAAAGCCCACATGTCCAGATTCATCTTTCTAAGAGAGATTTCTCCCTAGAAGAGAAACTAGCATTTTGTATATTTGAGCATTCCCATTGAAAGCACTCTTTGAGCTGCTGTGGGAGAATGACAGAGGAGGCTCTGAACTCTGCTTTCCTTTGTATTTTTTCAGGTCAGGAACAGTGTGCTTAGATGTCATCAACCAGACATGGACAGCTCTTTATGGTGAGTGGCTGCACAGATGCAAGTGTTTAACTTTAGAACTCACCAATTGCTGTCAAAGAACAAGGAAACCTGCTGCTTTTTATTTTATTTAGTCTAAACTCAACAGTGACACTGAGTGGAGAAGAAGAGAAGTGCAGGTTGAATAGAAACCAGCAGCTATGAAAAAAAAAATCAAGCCTTTGTGATCTCTTTACTTTATAGATTTGAAATACAGCATCTTGCAACTGTATTAAAACTTCAAATTTTATTTTGTTACGTCGAAGTTACGAATGATTTTCATATTTATATTACCCCATTCAGCCCGCTTTATTTTGAGTGCCACCATGAACATTTAAAAGTAACCCAACTCCACGAGTTTGCCCTCTCATGAAAAAGGGACAGCAAGACATGGATTCTTGCTCATGTTTTTCCAGGAAGTCCTGGAAACCGGTAGAATTTTTCACTAGACCTCAGAATGTTGTGGAGGTTCACTTACCACCAGGACGACGACCTAAAACCAGTATCAAACCAGCTATGAATTTCTTGCAGTTTTCAAATCCATAACATGTTGTTTTTTTGTTTTGTTTTTTTACGCCTAGACCTGACCAACATCTTCGAATCTTTCCTGCCCCAACTACTGGCTTACCCAAACCCTATTGACCCCCTTAACGGAGATGCAGCTGCCATGTACCTTCATCGGCCAGAGGAGTACAAACAGAAGATCAAAGGTTAATCCTAATTGAGTTACTGAGCGGGGCTTTATTTATTTTGTCTGTGGGCTTTTGTGAATCTGTTTTCTGTCCCTTTTTCTTCTTTCCAGAGTACATTCAGAAATATGCAACAGAGGAAGCTCTGAAGGAGCAGGAGGAAGGGACGGGTGACTCTTCATCTGAAAGCTCCATGTCTGATTTCTCAGAAGATGAAGCCCAGGACATGGAGTTGTAGTAATAAAGGGTCCCCCAGCCCCTCCCTCAATCACTCCCTTCCTTTAACCCCCACAGAGACTATATTTGATTTCCTAACCGTGAGAAAGCAGACTTATAATATTCATATTTAAACAAGTTGATTTATTTTTATTTTTATTATTACTACTTAACAAGGATTTTTATGGATGAATAGCCTTTGGTATGTGTTGACAGACGCCCCTTCTCCTCTGTAGCCGCTTACCCAGATCTTTCAAACCAATTGACTGCATGTGTCACTACAGAATGACCTGAGTTGCTCTGGGTACTTGATTTCAGCTTACAGCTAATTTGGTAAGAACAAGACTCGACAGTCATTCTGTCGCCCAGTTTTTTTTTTTTTTTACAAAATTCTCATCACTAGTCAGAAAGCAGATGATCAAATCTGTTAAAATCTGGATCAGAGCAGGTTTTTTGAGTGAAAATAAAGAGTGCTTTTTTTTTTTTGTCACTACATACAAGTTAGTGCTTCTCACATTCCACCGCTGCTATCCAAACCCTCTGTAATCGGTCCAACCTGTGTTGTGTTACCTGACAAGAAGGCATTCTGCTTTTACTAAGATCCTTTGGATTTTTTGGTTAAAACATGGTAGAAAAAGGCATTCAGGAATCATTTTATGTAGAAATTGGGAGTCCCTAGCCTAAAAACAAAACTGGTAAGTAAAGATGCTAAAAGAACCTTACAAATGCAAATATAGACATTCTTTCTACTGCCCTAACTTTTATTACTTGTATTCTTTAAAAAAAAATTATTCGTTTTGTGCTAAAACATTGAGTTGTTTTTTTTTTAATAAAGTGTCTGTATATTGGAAATGGATCTGGCCTCATTTAAAAAAAAGAAACTGGGTTTAAGCCAATTATCAGGGTGAAAATTGATGCAAAGCTCTCCAGAAAGCTGACATGTTTTGCAGCTTTGGTTCGCAGGGGAAACATGCCTGCTTTCTAGGAAGTCCCCTCATCACTTTTCGGTTCAATTCCCCCGCGTGTCTCATCTTTACCGCTTCAAGAAAGTCCACAAATCCATGTTTCTGAGAAGCCGTGGATGTCCAAAATGATTGGTATATTCGTGAAAAGCACATTGTTTTAACTGTTTTCGTTAATTCCGTTCTGTTTGTGTTTTGACACTTGGGGAACGCCCCAGGTTCACTACAGCTGCGGTCTGAAGTACTCTTTGCTTCTGTTCGGCATTGTGGGTAATCACGATTCATCTAGAAAATATTTTAAAAGAAAAAAAAAGCTGGAGATCATGCAGCGATCGTCTAGCTGTGTGTTTTTTTTTGCTATGTCCGAATAGATAGATTTGTTGTTCAGTAAACCTTCCTGATGATAAGACATTTCCTCATCAGGTTTTCACTCTCATCTAAAAATGTAGACATGCGGCTCCGGCTTGTACAGCAATTTCACTGTAGACCGATTTTTATATTTTTTATTTTGAGCTGTAGTGATTGTGGTGGATCTAACTTGTACAGAAAGCAGAAGCTTAGATCTTTTGTCTGTTGGACAGTTTTGTCCTCTTTAACACATTCGAATGCAGAGACATCCCTATTGTTTTTCATGTTGTTACGGAGAAGTTTTTAGCATTGTAAGATGTGGGATTTATTTTTTTTTACCTGGAGCTCTGTCACTTTTCAAGATGTTCCACATACTACACACCGCTTGCGAACGTCTGTTTAGCCATCTGAGAATAATATTTGCTGTTTTGTTTTTGTAACATAAGCGTTGACTTATCATGGAAACATCTTAAATTATCAGTTTTGCAACCATCTTCAGTAGAAATGCTCCAGTTTTACACCCACAAACTGAAAATCTGCAAATTAGCATTTGGTCGTCTCTTGTTTATGATTAGCAGGAAAATTAATAACAGCCCTGTTTGTTAAATGCATAAAACCTAAAGACTAACGTAAATGCATTAATGCACTGGAGTGTAATGCAATCGGATAAAACTTAAGACATTATTTGATGCATATAGAATAGTAATTTTTTATTTTGTTTTGTCTAGGATTCAAATCTCTGAAAAAACTTTAAGCACATTACTTTCACCCTTTTGTACGTTATAGTCCATAAGGAGGAAATTAATTACATGGTCAGAATCTGCATTGGTGGGAAAAAAAGGACTGATGGATGCATCTCTGTTTTAGGGATATTGTATTTGGTCACTGATGTGTTTCCAGGAAAGTCCTACTGAAAAGAAGCTCCAAAATAAGTTTTTCCTGATTTGTCTAAAACGAGACAAAATATTAGACTTTTCTGCCTTTTTTGCATCTGCTGAATAGCAGGGTGTATAGTTTTGACTTTTTGATTTGTTTTTATTTGTTTGACTCTGAAAAAATAAAGAAATAATCTGTTCTTTCTGAACAAAATTGTAAAAAAAAAAAAAAAAAGTGCACACCATTTTCTATTAATTTCCTATTTGTGTTTCATCTTTTATCATCTCTGACTTGTCAACGGATGGATTTCTCAAAACGTATGTCGTTCTGACGATAAACCCGGAGATCAAGAAAATGCAAGGGACCTCAAGAACATAACTTCAAGGACGAGGAGCTTAATCCAAACCTTAAAAGCCCCATTTTCTGTTAGCACAACTCAAGAGTCTGCTACAGAAAAAGGCAGAAGAAAAAAGGAACCTGTCCCCTTCTTCTATGTTGACTGTGTCTTCTCTAGCAGTTGCATGCTTTTTAGTGCGCACCTTCACTCAGTTTCTGGAGCTTGAGATTTCCTACCCTTTCCAGGCACTCATACCACCATCAGGGCCGTCTATCAAGCGCACACAGTGTTAAACATGTAAGTTTGAATTTAAAAAAGAAATATTTGTGATACTTGCAGCATTTAAAGTCAGAAGTTTTTTGGTGTGTGTTTTTGTTTGAAGAAGTTCATTCTGGTCTTAATTTGATCATCTTATTTTCCTTTTTTTTTTTTTTTTCCTTCCCCCATTGTGAAGTGGGCATGCTTGTCAAAAAGACAAATGCTCTCTGTTAACAGGCTTATAATCTCATAAATAGTTGTGTATAAAATAAACTGTTATAACTTTTTTTTTTTTAATAAAACATTCGATATGTATAATCGGCTTTGTGTGATGTTCTTTTTTTTTCCTCTATATTTGTCGGTAGAATAAGGAGAATCTTAAGTAAGCATATTTATTATGCTCAAATGATGGATATGTTCAATAATAGCTGGAATTTTCCTTCAGGGCCCAAAGCGATTCTTGGTTCGCTCTGATTTGTTTATATCTTTAAATGTAGAAGCATGTACTTTTTGTAGATTTTAATATTTATAGTCCATACAACCTATAGTATAATGGATTATTATGTATTTTTCTATCATTGTCCAGTCAGGAATAATTCAAACCGTTTCAAAACATGTAATCTGAATTGGACTTTAAATGTGAACTTCAAATGAAAAGATTTACGTTTCCAGGTTATTCCACAAGGTGTCAGTGTTGCTCCATTCATGTGTTTTAGGTCCCATCAGTTTGTGCAGGAATGACCACTGGGTGGCGTATATCCCGTGAAACCAGCTGACCTTTTCTGCTACCTGAGAAACGGGCCATGCATGAGCATCTCCACAGTTTGCTCATCTATTCTTTTAAATATAGAAATTATTTAGGTTTCTGACTGGTCTATAGTTGAGAGCTACAGATATTTTACTTGGACAAAAATTCATCATTCCCCAGTTTTGGTCCCCTCTCCTCTGTATGTTCAGAGCAGGAGGGATAAATGCTCTGACATAAGGGCTGTTTAATCTCCTCTCCTCTGGAAGAAAAAAAAATGTCACTTGTCACGCAGCAATCTGTCCTCTCTTCCTGTTTGTCTGTAAATCCCAAACATGGAATATCTTTCCTGTTTGAATGACCGATAAAGACAGAGCAACTTAAACAGAAGCTGTTTGAAGAATGCTTCTTAGATTTAAACTGTGGACATATTTTTGCTTTATGGAGACTTTATTTGATTTTCACATGATACACCAACACAGTTAAGAATCAAATGAAAGAAAAGAAGAAAAAAAACATGGTTTCATGATTTTCAAAACAAAAACAAAATTTTTTTTAATTCTTGAATCAATTTATATCTTCCCTCTATTCTAACCATTATTGTAACACTGGCTTTATACTACTGCTTATGTTTTGAAGCCTATTGTGGGATTTCCATGTTTCCAGTACTTTAGAGCAGGTTTTCCATCCTTACTGAAGAAAAACATCATCACAGTATGATGCCGCCTCTACCGTGGACCACTTTGGAGATGGTGCATTCAGACTCTTGTTGTTGTATGGTTTTTTTTTTCACATGTTAAAATTAAAAATCATTTCCATTTTCAGTTCAACATTTATCCACTACTTTGCTCTATCCCAACACATTTCAACTAAACTAAATAAGGGTAGATTTTTTTTTTGTTTGTTGGGTCTTTTTTTGCTGCATGCAGCTGAACAGGGAGGAGGAGAGGATGGAGAGGATGGAGCCATCTCTTCCCCCGCCCTGACCTCCAGAACTCCAGCAATCTGAGAACCTCAATGAAATATTTAGAGCTTCTGTTTTATCCGCAGTGCGTTGCTCCAGAACCATTGACGTAATCCCAGAGCCGAGCAGCAGCTGTCTGATTGGTCAGGTGTCCTGGGCCACTGTGGCCTTTTAAGGCATTATGAAGCCCTGAGGCTCCACATTAGCTGTCTGCTGCCAGCTATGATCAATCTATGTTGTCTCAAGCGTTTTCCAGAACAAAGCCTTCAGTGAACTTTGAGTCTTCTTTCCACTGAAATATTGTCTCAAACTCATTCATACTTATAAAACACCCCCTCACTTATCCAAGTATCAAAAAGAATTTGAAATCATAATTGTTTTTTTGTTGTTTTTTTTACAATAGGCTCATATTTGGGAAACTGAGAGCTCATCAAGCATGCAGTGTTCTATGCGTGTTGGGTCACCACAAAGGAGAACCCAACACATGGCAGTAAATTGGCTCTCTCACGTTACAAGCTCTGTTTCAGACCAATCATTGGTGCACAAGGCTGCAACAGAAGCAGGCAGAAGGGAGAAGGCCGGGTCTTTACTAATAGATCAGATCCTGGTGAACATGTCCAAAAACACTGAGCAGAATCTGCAGCAGGAAACCATGAGGTCAAAGAAACAGAGGAAGACTCTGTCTCTAAGAACAAAAATCATCTCCGCAGAAAAACTCATACAAAAAGCTTGTGATTCATGCAAAAATAAGCAGCGCGAAAATGATGGAAAATTGCAATTAGAGTGTTTTAAAAGGCCCATAAAACAATGAACTATACCAGTGTGAAAAACGTGTTTCATCTTGATCTGTTCGTTTGTGTTTTCACAGTTTATCATAGATAATGCACTTATACAGTTCTTGTTTTAATTGTTTTGTATCTATTTCGTAATATTTTATGAGCTGCCGGATTTTTCTTTTCATGTTTAAAAACAATTTTCAAAGCCTATATGTTAATAATTTTAACAATAATTACTTTATTTATTTAGCAATGTTTCCTCCACCTTTTTTACTAATATCTTTTACTTAGTCTTTGATTAAATAGTATTTATCCTCACTGAGTGGGTTATCAATTTATGAATTTGTCCAAGGATTTCTTGTTGTTATTCTTTTCAGTATTTAATTGTGTGCCATTTTTAAATTGTGCATTATACTTTATTATAACACATGCTATTTTTTCTTTTTCTTTTTTTTTTTGCAACATTATTATTTCATCCAGCTTGAATCTTTACAGGAAGCAGCAATCCAACCCTGCCTCCATCTGATCTCCCTGCTGGCAAACAACCATCAGCTTCCGTCACAGAAAAGCAACCAAATGAGTTTTTTTAAATATTCATAGAAAGCTCCTCATCACACAGCGGATCCCGGGTTCGGGTTTCAGCAGGTGGGGTCCCAGGGCCAGGCTTCTGATGGGGGGCGCGGGCCCCTGCTGAGCACTGGCGGCCAGGATGGATTTCACCGTCGCTATTCGCTCTGAATGGACTGTAACCGAATCCAGCCGCGTCGCCTCTAAATATTACACGGGTTTTGTGCGCCTGGTTATCAGATTATCAACAGCAGGTCAATGCCGGCTGGCTGCTTGACGTACAGGAGCGTGCGTGGCGTTCAGTCGCGTATATTAGGGGTCCAGCAAGCATCCTTTTGGCGCACTGCTGCGTAAAACCAAGAAGGAGGAGAAGGAGGAGGAGGAGGAGAGGCCGCCTGGAGGCCCAGAGAGATGCAGGCCTCCATCAGCAGGTTGTATTCATTTTACCTTTAAGGATTCAAATAGATGTAATGCAACAAAGGCATTTTTTTTTCTTCTTCTAATTGCCGTTGCCGGACAGGAAATGTTATGCAATCTGCAGGGAGTGCAGGCTTTCAGTGCGAGGCTTGATAATCGTTAGACATCTGGACATGGACATCTGATCTGAGCAGCGATGACTGCAGGCTCAGCTGCAGCAGAAGACTAAAACTAATCCTGCGTGGATGAGGGGGCTAAAACCACAACGTCAGTGCAGGCTGGACTTTGCAGCTCATTAGTGAGGTATTTGGTAGTTGTTGTTGTTGTTTATTTACTTATTTTATTTACATCCATTTAAAAGAATCCGTGATTTTTGTTTTTAATCAAAAATACATGCATGCTGTTGACTTAATTAAAGGATTTGAGTCTCAGGGGTTTGACTGTTGTGGTTCGGAAATGGACTGCTTCAAAAATAAGATTTACCATAGAAATTTTTTATATTTGCTCCACTTTTAATATCAACTGGTGTTCACCAAGGATCCATTTTTGGCCCAGTTGTGTTGTCTATTTTTATAAACAAGTGCAGACAAAGACAAAGTGGAATTTGAAGTTCACAAAAATATCCTCTGATTTCAGACAAATTGTGCTAGCCATTTAATAGGAAGGCAGTGCATTTAAAATTGTACAAATTCTACAGCAATAAATCAAATATTACCCAAATACAAACTCTGATTTCCAAGTCAAACGGAGGGAACCAGAATACATTTATAGGCTGATGACACTGTCGTTTTTGGCCCCCTTAAGTCAACAGTTAAGCTGTTAAGATTCCATAAATTCCAATATTAGGACAAGTAATCTTTTTATTGTGTGGCTTGCTAATATAAATATGTACAGTCTAGCAAGGTTGAACATTGTTTTCTAGTGTTTATAATGATCAGTTGTTTGAACAGCTTTTAATATATATTTTTTTGTATTTGAAAAAAGTGTTCCCTGCCCCCCAAGGGTGGGTGAGCCTCTGTGTTCAACTATAATTCTTTGATATTATTTACATTTTGCTTCATTGTATCAATTAGAATAGACTGAAATCAGCATGCAATGATGCATTATATAAAACAAGGCACTCACTTTTAATATTGTTATATCCTGCAGGAACCTATCCAGGATACGTTTCTCATCTTTCCACATTTTCATAGCATACTTATTGTATCATAACAAGTTTCAAAAAATAAGGTCAATGTTTTGAAAGTGAAAACAGAATTTTGAAAAATATTTTTATATTTCTTTGTTTAACATGTATATATTTTTTTTAACCTGCTTTTAGGTTGTAGTGTATTTGTATGCTTTCATTTTGCATGCCTTCTTCCCAACCTGAATTTTTTTTATTTTTTTTTATTTATAATTATTGCTATTAAAGATATACAGCACAATCTAGAGACCTATAGACTGCACGAAAAGCTCAGGCCACAGGCCTGGCAAGGCTGAAGGCCTGGTAGGGATTTATCATTTAGGTTAAGGGCGGCTGTTTTAAGAAGCCTTCTATTTGAATAAAAATTTTATATTTTCAAATTTAAAACAGCATAAATTACAGCTCTATAGTATGCTTAAAATAAATAGACTACTGTTGTAAATACAAGCTGGTTTGTAAAAATCCATATAACCACAAAAGAGATACAAATGTTACCAAGATCATAGAAAATAATAAATGTCATTATATATGCAAATAAAAAGAAAAAAAAAGGACAAGTTGAGGTGGGGCGGGGGTGAGTTTGGGTAAATCAGAGGAGGGGGTTTTGCTCCAAATCATTTTGCTGCAAAAAGCCTTTAATCCGCACAGACTAAACCAATCCTCATCCGCTCAGCGTGTTTGAAGTCCAGCAGGCGAAGGAGACTCAGTGGAAGCTGCTTGCTCCTCCCTTTAATAAAAAAACACTGCGATCAGTATATTTTTCCCCCCCCCCACAAAGCCTGTTTTTCCTCATACGGACCAATGCGCACCGTAATGCCATTTTCAGATCCATTGCAACAAAAAAGAAAAGAGGACTAAATGAAGATGGACGTAAATGGAAGTTATTAAGGTATAACATTCCAGCTGGAGTGGGTGCCTGCGCCTTTAAATAGGTGTACACTTCCTCCCTGAGAGTGAGCAGCGCAGGTAAAAAAAAAAAAAAGAAAAAAGGGAGGAGGCTGTTTGGAGAGAGGAAGAAGAGAGGAGACCAGAATTTGACATTTGATACTCAGGAAGTTCAGGACTGCGTTTGGATTTCTTTTGTCTCATTGTGATCCTGCAGAGCTGCAGCAGCAGCAGCAGCAGCAGCAGCAGCAGCAGCGTTAACCCAGAGGAGGAGCTTTCAGGCATAATGAGAAGTTTGCGATGCAACTCATCGACTTTAAAGTCCAAGATGCGCCGATCAGCTGCACAGGATCCAAAGGTATGAATGCAATTTCTGCTGCAGCAGCACACTTTTTTTTTTTTTTTAGAGCATTCACTTATTTAATGAAAAGCTTTTGTGAGCGATTGACCAGAGAACAGGCCACGTTATAAAAGCGCATCGCTTTAAATAGAATGAATAAAACGTAGGTTTTCAGCAACTGATTGCATTTATTTTTTAATCTAAAAACTTGCATGGACAATCAAGCGTCGCTTCTTGGCTGTCTTCCTCTTGTTTCACCTGTTTTTATGTTTGTTTAAATGAAAAATGTAAACCCAGTCTTATTATTCAGGATTTCTTCCATAAACGTGCATTTAAATAAATTTTTCAGCTCATTCCCATTTTGGAAGAAAAAAAAAAACAATTGTTTTAGAGATTTGGATGTGGTCAAAATCTAAACCATAAAACAGCCTCTTTATTTCTTATTACTATTATGTTATTTGTGACTAAAATATTCACATTTTTAATTGTTTTCTTCTCTGTACATGTGAGAAAACATTTGAGATTGCATGCAGACTGACACTGAGCTCTAAATCCTCCTGAAATAACCGTGAAGTTGAGGACTTGTAGGTTCCTACTGAGACAAATGCGATTAACTGCGGGGGGTTTTCAGCTGTCATGCTGTTGATTTAAGGACAGCATATACAAAAGGACAAATTTCAATTTTATACATTTGCCTTAATTATATAATGTAATAAAAAAGGCCTTTTAATGTGTTATAAAGGTGATGACTTAATCCTTCTTTCTTGTCTGAAAATCACAACTTAGTATTTTATTTATTAGGCTACAACTTTATAATTTTAATTTATTTAATCAAGTGCATTTTAGTTTGAATTATTTGCATTAAAAAAATCATGGGGTTATTTATATCAGTGAGTCTGTTAAATAGTTTTTTAAAAAGCGACGTTAAAATGGTTCTGCTTTGTTTTATATTATTTATGTGAATCCATCTATCCTGCTGGCCTTAAACATGATTTTCTTTTCAAACATAATTCTCTTTCTTGAGTTGTAGAGTATTACAGTCAGAAAATACATTGCAATAAAAATTCTTTGGAGAGTTCTTTTTTTTATTTATTTGTCTATTATTTCAGACGTGGCTTCTTAGTGGTATTGATTACTCTAGGAAAGGTTTACGAGAATCTTGCTCAGGAAGCCATTTGGGTGTCTGAAGAATCACTTAGTACATGGTTTTGATGGCTGAGAATCAATGGGAGCTCCGTGCTCTGCAGGGCCCCACGATCCAGGGAGCTAATGGCCGAACCAAGGGTGGGGCGTCTTCTTGCATGGAGAGACAGAGGCGAGCACCGAGGAAGCCTGTCCGATTCAGATTATCTGCAGAGGGATGCTGTAAACAAGTCAAGGTCAGGCAATTGCTGTAAGGGCGTTATTACATACTGGGGGGATTCGTTTCTGATTTTGCATTTCAAGTAATATGAATTGCATTTACCATGACCAGGCTTTGCCCAGTCTTTTGAAAGACATTTGCTCTACTGTATTTTGTGGTCTCATTTGAGATTATCAGGGAGTTGATAACTCCCTATAGTGTTAATTGACTTTAAGGATAATCTTACTCCCCCCCCCCCCCTAAAATCACAAAGATATGCTCAAATCTCTTTACAAGTCATTCCCAGAAGAGCGTCCGCTGAAAAACAAACCTAATCCACGGAGTGAATTAGGAGGTCATGTTAAAGGTGACTAACTCTGCACATGCTGAGGATGCCGCCAGGTTGTCAAGAGATTAACTTGTGGGCTTTTTGTCTCTAGTTTATTTATTTGGTCATTTGCCCTAATGAAGAGTAATTACAGCTACATTTGATATTTATTTTAGAGGATATAGAGGTTAATAATAAGATTTTGCAATATTGTATGTTACTTTCCCTAATTGTGCATTACTTAGAATTTGGTAGAGATGCACCAATACGCCAAAAATGGGAATAGACCATGTTCACCAACTAATAACTCTCATCATTATTCGCCCACTACATCAACCAACAGCAGGTACGTTGATGAAAATTATGATAAATGCTTTGAATATGTGTTTGATGTATAAATGTGGATAATTACTTGGTTTCTTTTTTAAATCCAAAATTACTACCCCCATCAAAGCACTTGAAACAAATTTGTGTGTGTCAAACTTTAAAAAAATGATCACCTACGGAAAAAAAGGTACAGTTCTAGATTGTTGCTTTTTGTGGTTATATTATACAATAACTCCCCTACATTTGCCTTGTTTACTCTTCATTTCAGAATAGTCGTCTACCTGATTGGCTAATTTTAAACCCAATCTCCTCGAAATCCAAAGAAGGTGATTATCTGTCCATCGTTAGTCGAGGGTGTTTGTGCATCCTCAGGATTGGCAGGATGTATATTTAGTCCAGACACAGTAGTCTTTGACCTGTTACTCAATGTCTGGATCAGTCCACCGCAGTGCAGCACATCCGGGTTAAGGCAGCGTCAGTCCTACGAGCACTATATATCTCTCCAGCTTTGTGACATAACTTCTTTCCTGGCAGTTTCGCTCTCTGAGCTGCTGTTTCCACTCCAATTAGCTGACGCCCGGTCTGTGGTGGTCTATCATCTCTATTGCTTTGTTCCGCTGATCTGGCTGTCCTGGACCAAACTAACTAACTAACTGGCTGATCTGTAGGTTGTTGGGTAACGATAACGACTCCTGTTCTGTGTATGGCACTGGTAGAATTCACTGTGAGAGTTCGCTATCAGTGAATTACCATAGGGCCATAAACAGAGCAGAGAAAGAACCACTTACTTCTCAGCTTCATTTCTGCCACTGTGCTACCCTGTCACTTATGCATGGGTTTGGGGAGAAAATGATATAGATCTCTGGTGCATGAGCTGGGTTACAACACATTGTTTATCTTTTCATCTATGCGTCTCTATGATGACAGCTGCTTCTCCTTGGATCCCCAAGACACTTCTCTTCTTAGCCCATTTTGGCACTAGCACATTTTTGCTTCTGTATATATACTTTGAGCAATTATGTGTAGTGCCAATATAGGACGAGACAGATTTCCTACGCATATGCTCAGCTGTTGACTGGGATGACGTTGCCATCCGATTTGATGTGTTAGGTTGTTTACCTCTCCTCAATGTTCCTTCGGGGAACATTGACCTTTTTTCTGAAAATGTAATAATGAAAATAAAGACACAAGATGATCATACTCAAAACTAAGAAGACATCACTCTTTTTTTCTTTTTTTTTTAAACCTATTTGCAAATAAGGTACCATTCTGGCAGTTGTAGTCTTCATTTTCTTCATGTTTTTGGGGTTAAAAGAGTCCCGGCAGCTCTCAGGTGGTGTTTGGCAATGGTAGAACTCACACTGGTGAGGTAGATGGATCCGGTGGTTCTAGACTTGCCAAGTACTGTCTGGGAGCGTCCGCCAGCCTAAATCAACGCCGACTTGGCGTTTGCTTCTGTCTGTTTCTGCTAAAAGTCTGAAGAACATTCTATGTTTTTAGTGAGTGAGTGAGTGGCTGAGGGTGATGAAGGGTGGGGTGAGCCTCTGTTCCTCCCCTTCACGCCCTGGCCTCAGAGCTCCAGTGACTCCATTAAAGCCATTTTTTAGGTGTAGAGGATCATGGTTAGTATCTACAATAGGGTACACATCTGGACAGCTCACATGCAGTCACCGTAATTGTATATGCATTTTTCAAGCAAAAACCACGCACAAAGGCAGTGTCAAAGATATTCTGAATATTCATAGCAGCTTTATGCCTATAGTGCCTGTTTGTACGTTGTCAAATTGACTGTAAAGGTTGCATAGCAATTTAAAGAAAAATCTATGATGATGTTTCCGTAAAAACCATTTATCCATTATCTTTGTTTTCTTCAAGATCACATTTTAAAACAAGCATCAATAAGTGTGTTCCTCTAACACAGAGACTATAATCCGTGATAAAATGGGTTTAAACATCCCCCAAACTGTTGTGAATGTCCTTAGATGAGGCCATCTGTTTTAAGTTGGGTGTATAGGGCATGCTTAATGGAAAGGATAGAGGTTCATTTGCTGGAATATTGTATGCACAAATTTGCACAGTAATGACTAACTACTGTTTTTCTTTAAATTACGCATAAAAAAGCAGCCTGACTATCAGGGAGCCTAAGTTTACTAGGTTTTGAACAGTATTTTGTATCTAACCCTCTTTGCCGGTCATCAATGGAGACAGGCTCAATTTCCCATAACCTTGCTAGTAAAAGCGGTTAGAGAACAATGTCTTATGTCAATGTGTTGGGAAGTTTAAAAGGTTGTTGTATGTTCATTTTTTTTTTCAGTGCCTCATCATCAAATATTTTGCCCGTTACAAGCCTTTGATGAACAGGCCAACTAAACACATGTGTCTCTGACGCCTCAATTACTTTTGCAGGAAGCCTGGAGCTATTATTAGAGCCTGGATCATGCCCTCTCAAGTACCATGATCTGCTAGCTAGCATCTTCTGCAAGAAGTTCAAGGGAAGATATGTTTACCGTTGTCATTGAATACAACTCGAAAAAAAAGTCTAGTTTTGTCTCAAGGGGATTGAAAGAAGGATTGATAGGCTCATCTTTTTTAGATCAGTAACCAGCATCATATCACATTCGCAATGTTACAGGGCGACTTATAATTTTTTTCCTCCTATATTTATGTGAAAACCTGATTATTTTATGAATGTATGTATAGACTAATTGAAAAGAGAACTGAAGCAATCTGAAAGTCCCTGATTATCTCATCCAGCCACAACTTTTGCCACATTCAGTTTTTTTCTTGCACTAAAATAACTAATGCATTCTTGAAGAAAAATAATAGAGCTGATAACGCTCTAACAATAATGGATTTCCCTCCCCATCAGTCAGTTTTTCCTGATAGGCTTTGACTTTGATGGAACAGCGATATGTGCCGCAGTGGACTTCATGCACAGATGTCCAGCTATTCCTGGTTGCAGCCAGCGCCTCTCTTAGCTCCTGTGGCATAATTGCCAATCCATGCGGTGTCGTCTTACCCTTCTCTTTCAATGCGGCCTTGTTGAAGGCGAATGGTTTGCGAGCGAGGGACTCTCCCTCAGATATTGCTTTGCACCAACTGACAGTTTGGCTCAAATCATGAAAAAACATCCAAAAAAACTACTTCATTCTGAGCTTTATATATCTGGGTCAGGGTCTGCTAATGTAGGTGACAGGGGGATAAGGGGGATTTAAACCCCCTTTATCTGCTTTTGCATTAATCCTACTTTATGGGCTACACTTGAGCTTTAGCTAATATTATTTGTATTGTCGACGGTTTGCCTTAAGGCTGGGTATATTTGATCTACTAGGACGTCACCACCCCAACCTCTTTAAAAGGCTGGTATGCTTCTGCCAAGTTAAGATATTAAATAAGAGGAGAGTTGGTAAGTGGCAAGGTTGTCCAGGTACACATTCAGTCGGAAAATGTCTTGTCTAAACTATGCAGTCTGTACGTTTCAGTGTTTTTCTGTGAGCTGGCACCTGTTGAATCATCTCTCAAATAACTTTTCTTTTTCTTTTTTTAGGCACACCAAAAAAAACAACAACTCTCAAATAAATTCTTTCAAAAAGACTGCGTCCATTGTGTCAGCCTCCCTCTAACGATCTTTTCTGCAGCAAAGTGCATTGTGGGATCGCCCCTGTCAATGCCAGGCCTTCTCCAGATGGGCCTAACAGATCAGGTTACACTGCATTTTTGAGTGCACCCTCTATCCCCACAGACCACCCCGCCTCCTAGCATCGCTCTGGCCCCCTTTCTCTCTAAGTCTGACTCACTTGCAGTTTCCTGGGTGGGTAGAGTTGAGCTGAGACAGTGCTTCTCCTGTGTTCTAATGCAGGCCGCAAAGCATTAGTGAAATAAGATTATCTTTGTTCTTACGCAGTGTCTGGACTGGAGTTGGGCAGAGGTGTGAGTTTGCCACTATTAGACTGCATTTAAGTCGGAAGGTGCTTCTTCAGCACCATGTCTGCATTTTATCCCATTTGTTTGTATCGCCATTTCCCAGATCGTTGAACATTTTCCATCTTATGGAGACGCTTGCAGAGATCCTCTTGTGGTTTGAAAGAAGCGATCTCCCAGGTTGTCTATCCACTTTGTAGTATGATTAGGCTAAGTGAAATTAAGGTTCACTGACCAATCAATCCCTCTGTCAGTGGAACCCAAACCAAAAAGTTTTACAGTGACAGTTAAAGGGTAAAAAAAAGAATAAAAAAGAAATAGCTGCAATGGTCAAGTGGCATAACTGCACATACCATTGAACTATAATTTTGTTCAAGCACCTTTCAATATTTTATTTTATTTTATTGAAGTCTTAGTAGTATCCCTCATCTCTACTTTTAAATATTTGCATAGATCGTGAGGAGATCTGTGTACTGAGGCCTCTTCAGATCTCCACACATTTCTAGGGAAATCTTTTTTGCTGATGCATAAAAAATTGTTCCTCTTGATTCTTAACTTTCGAACCCTGACAAGTTTTTAGCCCAAACTAAATGCATTGTGAGCTATTTATCAGTTCAGTTTTGCCTCAAAGTAAACCTTTGAGTGCATGACTGAGTTTATGTGGGTGAAACATTCCCTCTATGATTATTAGTTGGATTTTTTGAAAACTTACTATTTGGAGCAGGACATCCCATTAAGCCTAGACAGATTTCAACCATGCTAAAAGCTTTTTTGTTTTTTTGGAACAAGAGAAGTCTGTCTTGAAACTCTACTCCTTAGCTCTGACATTTGGAGAATACAAGAGATTTATGCACAGGTAGAACACAGTCAGTTCTTATTTGAAATGCCTACTGCTCCCTCAGTGTTGTCAAACCTCTTAAGCAAGACTGAGCGATTTCAACCTTGTCTGTTCATCAGGTTTGGAGAAATGTCCAGTTTCTGAAATTTTAAAGGTGTCTGATCATTTATTTGCATTTACTGTGCAATCGTGTAAACACATTGTACAGATGTATTTTTACCTTTCTCCTGATTAAAAGATGTTACCAATGAAACCAATTCGATATTTTGTCATTTGTTTTCAAACAGTAGTTTTTGGTAACTTATCAAAATTATGATACGTCAAGAAAGTCCTTGCAGGCTCACATTTTCACAAACATTTTCAGCTTTATATATATTTTTGTAAATTTTTTCAATATATCTTCTAAATATGTGTTAGTTGTTTTTTTCTTTCTTTTTTAAATAAATAGACGGACCAGCTCCCACACTTTGTAGACTTAACTTTTATGATACAGGTGTAATTTGTCAAAAGATTATTATTTAAGATGATTAAAATGTTAACATTTGTGAAAAGGTAACATTGTTGGATATTTGATATTTTGATGGTTACTCACTCTGAATTTAAAATTGAGTAGTAAATAAATGATGGTTACATATTTATAGTGGACATATAGTGCACAACAAATTTATATACCAATGTAAAATATGTATTTTTTTCCCAACCAAATTAACAAGGCATCAGTCTTCTAACTTGATCAGACACATCCTTGTTATAGATGTTTTAGTTTTCTCTTAGGATCGACCAATCGGAGATTAACATTTGAATAGATTCTTCTGTTAGTTCTTCTAAGACATTTTCTTTAAGTTAAAAGAAAGACCCAAAAGTATTTATAACTCTCTAGGCGTTGTATGATCTGAAGAGTTTGAATGTTTTTCCACTGCAGGTTTCAAGCATGTAATCTTTTTTTTTTTTGCTCCGCCAGAGGAGGGCTAAGACATTACGTCTTGTTTGAGCAAGTATAATGCCTAGGGACAGAAGCATGTCATCCATATGTGAGGAATATGTGTGCGGGTATGCGTGCGGGCAGAGGTGGAGGGTCTGGGATGCACACATATTAGGAAATGATTAGTGAAGATTAAAGCCCCGCTGCAGAGTGCTTGCACAACTATGACCAAAAAGAATGACCCAGTCCCTCCCTGATCTCCCTACACTGCACCCACTACTCCCCTGTGGTGCTGCACTACTGAAGTCATGGCTGAAGCTTCGTCCAATGAAGAAGGATCAATATTGGTGAACAACCTCCTCAGATGTATCTTTTGCTTCTAAGCAGATTGGTTCCATGACAGAGAACCAAATCCATTTAGTCTAAACCTTATACATTACATTATTTATCCTTTTTGATTTTCCCTTAAAAAGGATTTCTATCTGAAAGGCACGTATGAAATATGCAGCTGTTACATCACCAGGTATAAGGTTTTATTGCACTTTGTGGTAATGTTGCTGGGTGAAAGGAGGCTGGTGGTGAAGAGAGAACTTTTTTTTTCTTCCAAGGAAACATGATAAACATGTCCTCTAATCTACAGAATTACTTTGTATGTCAGCTGTTCATTTAAAATAGCTCTATGGAGAAATGCAGTGAGTCTTGTATGAATCACACTGGGAGGGTTCCAATCCAATATGACAGAAGAGAGTTTTGAAAAAACAAGCAAGAGGATGTTTTCATCTGTCCGAAGAACAATCTTGTTCAGCTTTAATCTGGAGGAAGAGCGGGATGCACACTGTGACGCCTGATAGATTAGGACTCGTACGCATCTCTCTCTCTCTCTCTCTCTCTCTCTCTCTCTCTCTCTGTTCTGCTCTGCAACAGAAGGGCCCTGCTAGCAAATCCCAGGCTTTAAAGCAGAAGAGGTTCAGGCAGCTTATGATGTAATCAAGGTCTTGTCTGTCACTGCGGGAAAGGTGGGGGTGGCGTGGATAGGAGCATTGAAGTTATTGGCTTTTGTGGCATGTGCTACACTTCAGCTAACTGAATTCTGGCATAATTTGAAAAAAACATTGTGATATTACAAACTATAAGGCAAGAAACATGTGTGCTTTTAGCAACCTAAAAACATTTTTCAATGCAAAAAAAAAAGAAGTAATAAATATAATTTTTCTTAATGGTATTTAGAACTGAAACAGTGAAATTCAGGTAATAAAACAATTATTGTATGTAAAAAGCTGAGTGGGTGTCCAATTCTATTCAAATGACTGAGTTTTATATTAGCAATAATGAAAGAGGTATAATTTAGTATGTTTTGTTTAGTTTTGCTTTAGAAGTTCTTAATGGACCGAAGCATCAAACGCAAAACGTAGGAAGCTGCAGGCATCGCCTCAATCAGTGCTGATGGAATTCACCTGAGGACTTGCTGTTTTTGCCCTGAAAACACAAAGATGTAGACTTGAAAAGACTGAGAGGTCAAACAGTGTTTAAAAGACAACCAATTCAATACAACCAAAACTTCGGTTACTTCAGTCCAGGGGTCTCTAAACACCAGTGCTCGAGTTCCAGTGTCCTGCACATCTTAGACGCATCTCTGCTCCAACATAACCGAATCAGATTGTTGAAGTACTTTTAATACACCACCAAGTCTGGAAAAGGGTTTATAACGAGCCAATCATCTGATTCAGGTTAGTTGGAAAATAGTTGCATCAAAAAACCTGCAGGATATTTGAGCTCAACGACTATAGTTGGACAACCCTGCTCTGAGAAAAAGCAACTTTTCAAACAAAACTTCATTAAAGTAATAAGATTGGACTCACCGCATACCTTATTATTGAATGAAGATGTTGGGGGGATTCAATGAGCCGCTGCTTCTGGAAGGTCTGATTCAGCGGGAGGCCAGGTAAGCTAACCATGTCATTGCTCTTTCTTGCCTGCCAAATACAATCACAGAATGTATGTTTTGCCCGGATTATTGTAACCTTGCATTTGGTTCTAGTAGCATAAAAGTATAATAATGACATTATGTGATGCTCACCAGCTATCTTGACAAAGGGGAGAAAGCTTCTCTGTTTTGTTTTTGTTATTTAAACTTTCATTGTCAATGCCATCTCCTTTTGCCTACCGGGCTTTTCTTGTTGCAGTGGTTTAGTGATAAGAGATAACCCTAAAAGTTTTCTTCTCCTCTTGTTTTAGTTTCTTGTGAGCAAATAACAGCGGCCATGGTAAACTCTTAAGTTACTGACCTTTGTTTAAGGGATTTTGGTTGCAATGAACTCAATAACCCTAAACAAAGAACATTTGGTCCATGCGACTGAAAGGTTAGAAGAAAAAAAAGTTCATCGTAAGACAAAGATACTATCCTGGAGGGAAATGTCCAGGGAAGTTTTTGATTATGTGATAAGTGGATAATAGGTACTAAAACCTATAGCTTACCGAATCTGACTGGGTCACTTTGACCCATTATATGGAGACACATCAAAATAAGATGGAGATCGAAGGTTTGAGAAGTACTGCTATGACTGCAGATTGGTATGACTTGATATGAATTGATTAAGTAATGTGAAACGTTTCCAAAGAGGGAAAAGAGGAAAGCTATGTTTTATAACAGGCCTTTTTAGGGAATTGTAACTAAACATCTCACCCTTCCCCCGTTCAGAAGTTTTGAGTCACAATGTTCTTTCAGAAATTATCATCGGTCATTTATCAATTCTGAAAGGAGTATTAGCTTTGCAAATATAGGCTATTAGCTTGTCTGAGTCCTCTAAAAAGGAAAGCAAAGCTCTTGGTTAACCATTGTTTTTACTTCAGCGGTTTTAAAAGACTCTATGTTTTAGTATTATAGGAGTTTAAAGGTTCTTAGTTCTGCTGATCAATCTTTGTCACATCAGAGGGGCGATAGATTTCCAGAGGGATACAGATGCTAAAAGTTAACCTCTGCTTCAAAAGAGTAGATCTGCCGCAGACGTGCAGTCTTGAAAAAGGTGTTTGAGAATGCCCAGCCAGTGCTGCATTGTATGAGGCTTGTTTTTGGAGTTTAGTATAGTAAACATGGCAGGAATTGTATTTGCATTTCTCTCATGTTGAGAGAGTAATCTTTGTGTTCCGGAATGATAGATACCCAGGTTAATGTAATAGACGTTGTAACTAAAGATGCTGGTTGATTTCTAGAAGTTTTGTGGTGTATGCTGAAGTGCTCAAGTTCGTACAGATGAGCAAAAGAAGGGTCCACGTTTGAAAAACCCAGTAGTTTTCTTCTTAAAATGGACTCACCAGTTGATAGTTTTCTCTAGACTAGCAAATGTGTGTCCATGTTTTATGCCCTTCCTAAAACATGGACAGACTTTTTCAAATAATTGTTTTTCAAACCTAGTCCAAATTGAAGATTTAAAATGAGTTGCTATAGACTTCCTTTATCTAAATTGGGTACTCCTGCATGAAAATAGCATCAGATGAGTGTCCACCAGATGACACTGGTTTTAAAGGCTTCTAAAATTAGCATTTTTGCTGGCCCTGGTTGTACAGAGACGAGGGCTTATTCTGACGTCATGCTCTTCCAGGTTGTGAAGAAGCCTAAACCTGCATTGATGAACGTTTTTTCTAATGTAGGTTGAAACCAAAAGACCAAAAAATGCCATTCACTTATGTTCGTCTTCTCAGAACAGAACTTCTCAGAAAAGACTGTGAAAGGAAAGCTGGTTGCCTGCATGTGCCAGCAGAGGTTTGCACTAGTAAACAGATCTCTTAAGAAACAACCCCCAATTGCAAGATTGACTTCCAAATCAAGATTGCATCCGATAGGCCAAGTTGCTGTAATAGGAAATTGTGTTTCAATGATGTTCAACCTCTTGTGCCGACTTTGCAGGTCATCGGCTTAATAAATACAGGTGTCTACGTCTAAAGTACATTTGGGTTGTGGATTGGGTGTGCACTGCTTGCTGATAAGTATAATCTCCTTGTTAGGGGTACCCCAGACGTAGAAATAAGAACACAGACGTTTTCTAAGAACATTTTTAGTGGAACCACAAAAAAAGGTAATTCACCTTTCTATTAAAACTAAATTTGGAACCTTAGATTGGATTTATTGTAAAGTGGGGTATCGAATGAAGGTGTTGAAGAGACCAGAGGCTGATTCAGTCTTATTGAATGGAAGGCCAGGTCTGTACATAATATCAGTTATCTGCACGTCAAAGACATGACCAGCAAGAACCCTCAATTTCTGGAGTTTCCCTTTACACCACAAATTTGGTGTTCATCTTAATAGCTGTTTTACTCATTTATCATAAAATATTTCCTATTACGTCGGGTTTAAATATAATAAGTTTAGAGAAAGGACATCGTACAAAAGTGGCAGTGTGTTGTTCTGGAGCTGCATCATGGTTTGACCATCTTGCTAACTTAATGAAACTATTTTATTTTTCGATAGAAACTTCCTAAGAATGCGGCAAGAAAATTATCAGTCGATTTCTAAATAGGTTAAAAGCAAAAATAATTTTTGAACTGGTCTTGTCAAAGTCTGGACTTTGTATTTAAGCTGAAAACCCTCCAATATTGCCAAATAAAAAAAAAGTCGGAAATATGTTACACTAATGTTAAATAAGTTGACAGTTTTAGGTGCAGGTTCCTATAAATACAACATTAAAACAAAAAAATACTAAATGCTTCCTAAAATACTTAATATACCCAAACAATTCAAATAGTAAAGAGCTGACTTGTGATAGCTATTTAGGGATAACTCAAAAGAGTTTATGTTGGGAAGGCTAACCATGAACAGAGGAACAAACATTGTTTCAATTCACACGTGTTTCAGACAATGTCCGTTCTGGAGACACATTTTATTGATTGGGCCGATCAAATGTAGGTCTGCATTACAAATGTAACATTTAATCCAAATTTGACTTCCAGCAAGGGACACTGATCAGAGCCATGTTAAAAAGATCATACTAAAAGAGCGCACCTCCGAGTTCATGCACTATAAATAAAAAAAACCCGATAAGACGGCTTTAGTAACGCAGCAGTAAACACCATGATGAATCCTGAGACTGCCAATACTGGCATGTTTAAGTATGATAAAAGGAAAAAAAAGAAAAAAAGAAAAGAAAAAAAAAAGGAATCAAGCACACGACAAGATCATGTAATTTAATAGTTTTCCTGTCTAATGGGAGAAAGTTTCTGGGAGTTTCGCAGCAGTGATGGTGAAAACGAGAATGGGAATGGAGTGACTGCCGACAGTGGCACCACATTTTACACAAATGACAAAATGATTGTAATAACATTAGAAAGAATTACATCCGGCCCAGAATGTATCGCAATGATATTGTTGTGGCTATCCTCCCTGTTTTTTTTTTTTTTTTGGTTTTGTCTTGGTTTTAAGTGAGGGTTCATTTTACAGAAATAAATACCAAACACTCAACATCACAGAGCTTAAAAAATATGAAGATAAATGAAATTTGACAACAAAAGCAATATCTTTACATAGTAAACACAATGCATTGATAATCACTTCTACTTCCCCTGCAGTGTTGCATTTAAAAATATTTTCAACATCGTACACAATGCGTTGTCTTGGAAAAACTGGGAGAGAAACAAATCTCCGAGATGGCTGTTCAGTGCTTTCCCCTCTCTGTCCAAGGGTCCATAGTGTCACTGCTCCAAGGTCACGACCTCCACAGCCTGGCCGTCCAGCGTGACAGTGTTGTCTATGCGTGTGGTGATGGGCGCCATCGCAACCTGAATGGGTCGGTTGCCCTGAGCGAGGCTGGTCACTACAGTCTGGTACATGCTGACCGGGATCTGGACCAATCCTGAGGGGGACAACAGACGGCAGCGTCAGCAGACAGAACTTTACTGTGAACTTATGGTGAAGATATCTACAGTGCTCGGACTTAAGAAAGCAAAGGATAGATGGACAGAGGAATGACTAGATTAAGTGGGTCTATGTGCTAAAAAAGAAATGGATGGATGGAAGGAGGCACATATAAGTTTAATGGATAAGCAATTTTAGATGGACAGATTGGGTAAATACAAAGATGTAGAAGTGATTTTATTATTATTATATGATAAGTTAATGTGTAATAAAAGGTGGACTGGACCCCCTCCCCCCTCCATACTATATTATAACATTTCACACCCTGACTGTGTACAATCCCTGTGTGTTACTTTATCATGCGTTGTACCGATCGGACGTACTCAGCCCACTTCCCCCATTCCCAGCTGTTTCAGTGTTTCGGTCTCTGCCTATAGGGATAATTTCTGCAGCCTTGTGGGCCTTTTGCTCCTCCCTGCAAGCTGTCACTGTGTCACAAAAACGGGATGAGTGCAGAAGACGGCAGCGGCTTGTGATATCTCCTGTAACCGTAAGCTTAGACCCGTTCTGGTACTTTTACTTGATATATAAATTCTAGTCAATGGTTTAAAACACAGAAATCCCCAAGATGAAAGTAAAATCGCAAATACCTATTTCGTTTTTAGAGCCGCACCTTTGCTTAAAACGAAGTGCTTGAAAGCGGTCAACTTCTGTTGAAACTGGCAGATAATAGACGATGGGTTAGCTAGAGAAACAGGTGGCCATGGAAGCCGCGGTAATTGACAGAGTAGATCCAAAAGACCACTCAGATATTCTCATTTCAACATTGCAGGGCCCCGGCTGCTCCTGCGTTGGTTTGTGCATGACCCGGCGCAATTAGCCAGTAGTACTCTTCAAAAGGTGGATGGTCTTAACAGCTCCTGATTAGCTCAGGTCATTGGTGGCAATCTGGCGGCTCCAATAGATCTGCAGAGGCAAAATGGCTCCTTCGGGAAGCAAAACTGTACCTTATAACTGTTTATACACTGTTTTTTTCTGAATTTTTTCCAGAAATCAAGTATTCTTCGTGAAAATTATTGCAATAACCGATGTTTTGTTATACACGTGTTTATTTCCTTTGTTTGTGAGTTTGGTGCTGTTAGATGTTTCTTCTTGTTTTAAATAGAGAGTTTTCACTCTATGGTCATCAAATGTTTGTTCAAGAACAGGGTTTGCCTGCAAATCTATGGATTTTTTTGTGGATAGCTTTTTGGAAACTGACATCATTTGATATTGTTCCATATTATAGTTGGAACCGAATTAGACAACAGGATTAGATTGCTGGAAAATGTATCAAATCTCTAAACGGCTGGATTTTTATAGTAATTGAGATAAGAGGGCAAGACTTTAAACTATTCAGCACTGAAAACAATGCTGACTGAAACATCTTTGTAAGAGTTTCCATCAAGGATCGATATTAGACTAGATAAAGATTTGTAGGAGGGATCTATTCATCACCCTGCAGTAGCGCACCTTGTATTTGCCATTTATTAGGTGATCGCACAAATAGGACAAAATTACAACTTGCAAAAAGTTTGTTTCTTACTGATGTTAGAGATCAAAACTGCCCTCAACATCTGCTAGCGTTCCTGTACAAGGTGCATCCTACCTTTAATGATTAACAGAAAAATGTGGTACCTTTTTGCTCGATGCTCCTAAAAAGCAATCATCAGCTTTTCCTTTCATTAACGATGTTGCATAGCAAGCACATGCTCAGTATTGCAGTGGTGCATGAATCTGCACCGTAAAAACATCATTAAAAGCAGGATGTGCGACTACAAGGTACACAAAGATGAAACACACCATCTCTTCAAACTGAGCATTGACCGAGAGCCTGAATACAAATGTAGGCCCTACTTTTTGGGATCTAAATTGTTCAAAACATGATGTGTTGTTATTCTTTTCCCACTTTATAGTTTAATGCCACTTTGTGTTTATATGTCATATAATGGTTTAGTTTACTATATTAACTTTTTTTGATGGTAATGCAGTAAAATCTGGAAAAGATGAAGAGGAACGAATATTTTAGTTCCGTTTATGATGATTCAGGGTTTAACTGGTACCTGTAGCATCTTGAACTCCCGCAAGGGCCCCAACAGCGGCTGCCGTCTCCGCCAGGACGATCTGCCCCCCTCCTTGAAGAGTGGCCTCGGCCAACGTCGCCACAGCATGTGCTGCTGCCTCGCTGCAACACAACGACAAACATCAGTGTGCAATTTTTTATTAATTACACAACATCAGCAAATAAGGTGGCTGTGAGAGTCAAAGTCAACGGGCTCAATGTCCTGGCAGAAAGCCTAAATGCTCGGAAACACACACACACACACACACACACACACACACACACACACACACACACACACACACA
>JAVLVB010001023.1:1612949-1645757 GCA_032876305.1 Orestias chungarensis | reverse complement strand
GTCTTGTTACCACTCCACATTTGATACAATCCCATGGAAGCAAATGCAACTTGACTGATAACCCTATCTGTGACATAAGCAAAAGATGCGCTGCACTTAAAAGGCACTTAGTGTTAAAGCTTTGCAGTAAAAACAAACGAGAGCATTTTGAAGCTGGAAAAACAGACAAAATGTTCCAGGGTGAGAGGAAAGGAGTGGTTCAGCACAAGTAAACAGCAGCAGGGGAGGGGAGAGGAAGCAAGACCCCGGAGGCTGCAGGTAACAAGCCCCGATGGGAGCAACTCTTGCACGTCTGAAAGGATTGCCATGACAGCGTTGCACTGGAGAGCAAGCAAACATCTCAGGATATCAGTGAGCATCGCTGATGGACTCACTACATTTAAAAAGTAGGGAAAAAAATAACACTGAAAGGCCGATAATCTGATCTAATTCATCCTAGCTGCAGTCTTTCCAACTTTAATTTGGAAATATTAAAAGTTCTTATTAAATAACGTTTCACATTTGTGTAATTTGTTAGCTGCTGGCATAAGAGGAAAGTGACTCATCAGCTTTGAACCCCAGTGACCCCACTGAGGCCGGTTCTTGGTAATTTAAACGAATATCAAAATGGATGTTAAAGAAAGATGAGAAAGATATAGTTCAATGCTGGAAATCTGCAAAAAAAAAAAAGAAAAGGAAATCATTTCATGTTTTCTGTCATATCCTCCCAAAGACCCAGCAATTCCTTTTTGTTGTCCGTTTTATGTTCTTGGTCCGGATCTCTGAAGTCAAAGATGCTACTGTGTTAACAGCCCTTACAGAGGACATCCTGGGGTTTTCAATGATTTGACATGAGTGGAGGGAGGTGGGGATGGGGGATTGTATTACCGAGTCCCAGTGTCCTCTCTAGAGGACATCGTTTAAAATAAAAAAAAAGATATTTTGACATTTTTCTTTTTTTGCAGTAATTTTTTTTTTAACCCAACATGGCATTGAACCTCACTGTGACCCCTGACCCTGTTTATTCACCTGTTGAGAGCCATAGTGACGGTGGCTCCAGACTGGATCTCTTGACTGGCAGCGACTGCAGCTTCAGCCAGTGATGCTACCGCCTGTGTGGCCTCGGATGCTTGAGTCGTTTGGATTGTCATTTCTCCACCCTGAAGTGTGGCCCAGTTCTGTTCCACCGTGAAAACATGCAGTTTCAGACAAATAGGGACCGCTGTGTTCTACCTTTAACTCAGCATCATCTAGAACTATCCATGTCTATATATTTAGCATAATGAATGTTTAAAAAAAGCAAATCGTAGTAACGTTACCTCCCCATCAGCAGTGGAGTAGTTGACCTGTGCTACTGTAACACCAGGCAGCTCTGAAGCATCTGCCAAAGTTGCAACCGTGTGTCCTGTGCCAACCTGCACAAAAACCAGAGAAACCTCCCTGCATTAATCAACAGAAACGTTTAGGGACTCAATGCACGATGAATGCACAGCAGTGTAGACACCTGGATTAGTGAGACGGTCCCGTCCGGATTGTTGACTGTCTGTACGACGGTCTGCGAGGGCATGAGGTGAGCGATGCTCTGGGCCGTTGCCAGGTGGTGCTGGGCCACGGTGGTGGTCGTCACCTGGTGGTCCTCGAACGCGTACAGCAGATCCTCACGGCCGTGCTGCCTGTAACAGTTCTTCACGATGGTGCGCAACGCCTGTGTCCACGACACCTGAAGAAAGCACAAAGACGCTTCATGTTAACGGACGAGAGATGGTGTATGAATTTCAGACAAACTTTGCCTGACCTCTAGAGGAATCTTCAATCAAACGATTTGCAAGAGAACTCTTCTTACTCTTTGTTTCTGCTCCTCTGTGCGGACGTCGCTGCGAACGTTAGCCCACGGGATATCCTCAGGCCACCACATGGGCTTGCAGCTCTCTTTCCCCCAGCCAGGTTTCCCTCTACCTGTTGAGTACTTCAGCATCTCTGGAATAAAGGCACGCAGTTGAGCCTGGAGGGAAACAAACCCAAACAAAACACACAAACTCATCGCAGGGAAGAAAAAGACAAAACACTAAATCTTTCAAGTCAAAAGACGCATGAAAGCACACGTGCCCTTGAGCAGCAGATGAATATTGATTGGACACACACTGGGGGTGGGGAGGCTGCAAATAGAAACAGGGTTTCTAAAAGGAGAACACGTTCATTAGGAGACCGATCTATGGCTGTGGCTCCAGCCTGATCTGTCAGACTGACACCATGAGAACTTTCCGACTGGCTCTAGCAATCAGCCTTTCTCAGCTAAAGGTCCAGCACCCTCAACATGACTGTGTGCTTTATATGCTGTGCCTTGCAGAAATACACAATGGTTAGGTTTCCCCATGTACTTTTACCCATGTCAACATACTTATCCTACATAAAGGACGAATACTTGCTCAGTTGTGCCTGCAGCGTGAATTGAATGCACTGGATTAGGATTGGGATAGAAATCATTTGGATCCAGATCCTCTGACTCTGAGATGTGCTTCAGTCAGTTTGTGACCTTTTAAAATTTCCAACCATATTTGACTTTAAGCAGAAACGCAAAAAGGAGTGATTGTGGTCAGTTCTGCTTGACGTGAGGTTGCAACTGTGCTCCCAAGCAGAGTGACAGTAACTGGCATGTTGCGGTGGAGGTTTAGTGCCCGTGTCCTTAGTGTCCTGGTAATATGCACACATCATTGGGGGATTATATTGCACAATGAGGCACTGCAGCGTCTGCCTACCTTGACATCACGGGCTAAATTTGGTTCTGAGAGAAATAAATCCCTGCCTCCTCCCTGTTAGACCGCCCCTCCCTCCCTAAGTCAAAATCAGTCGCCAATAAACTGTTGTGCAGGGCATCACATGATGAGACACAAACAAAATGGATCTCGCAAGATAAAATGGACGGCCAACGCTTAATTACAGGCGCTCTGACGAAACAGAAGCTACATCTGGTGGTTGGGAGCAAACGGAGCTTCGTTTCAGCAAACACTGGGATGCAGCTTGGATTAGCCAAGGGCAGGGACTTAGCAGGAAAGGGATTCTTGCATTTCCACCTGTGGGTGATGTGGATGTTTGTGTGCAGGGCCAGATGGCCTAATTAAAGTAGCTAGATTGTTAAGTGGCATGTTGCCCTCATGCCGACCACCCCCACCCCACTTCCAATCTTAATCCCTTAAACCAGTGGTCCAATCAGAGTTGAGGATAGCGGCTATATTGCCAGGTCCCTGAACCCAACCAGGCTGGGGGGTAATTACAGGCTCAGGCCGGCCTAGGATCACCTGCTACAGATGCTGTTTGTATATGCCTTTTGTGTGCAGGCGTATTAGAGCACATATACAGTATATTCATATGTAGATCCATGTATGCAGGGTCATTCCAACATTTATCAAGAGAATCAGAAGTTCCAGACCTTAAGTTTACATGCCCTTCAAAGAGGGAGAAGAAATCACGTTTCCAACGCATGGTACGCACCTATCTCTTAGAAGGGCCACACTATTCCACCTGGCTTTGCCATGCTGAGTGAGGCAACAAGTTACTCATGATAATCCCATCCTACAACCTCCAGAAAAACAAGCACCAACTAACACCTGGCCTCCGAGGATTTATCTGGCCCTGGGATTGGCTGGGACGCTCAGTGGACTGTCTCTAAGGGCCACTAACGTGCCCTACTCTTGACGATGATCCGCAGACTGCGTCAGCAGCACGGGGATGGCAGGATAAACAAGCCGGGCTCCCTCGGGTGGACATGGGACCGATGCTGGCAGCAATCGGCTTGCCGAGAGCCGAAAATGCCGCACTCCCTCCCACTTTCAGGTTTAGCTCGGTCTCAAGAGCTGCCGAGTGATTCAGGATTATTATTGAAGATGAGATAATCAAATACAAAACATGCGTATTTACATACATTAAAACACTGAAGTGTAAGAATTTGGTGCCCTTTTTTTTATTGAGCTGTATCAGAATAAAGGGGCTTGATAAAAATGCCCTTTTTC
Organism: Orestias chungarensis; assembly: GCA_032876305.1. Classification (NCBI taxonomy): domain Eukaryota; kingdom Metazoa; phylum Chordata; class Actinopteri; order Cyprinodontiformes; family Cyprinodontidae; genus Orestias; species Orestias chungarensis. The sequence goes on along the minus strand of JAVLVB010001023.1, from coordinate 1,641,771 downwards.
AGATTTTTATTGGTAAAAAAAACTAATCTCTCCTTCAGTTTAATGCACTACTTTCATAAAATCAGTTGGCTCCCTCTGCTGGGAATTCATATTTTATACTGAGCTGTGTTGTTTACTGATAAACAGCCTGCTGTTTGATTTAATCAAATGTAGAAAAATGTGGAGAGCTCACCTGTGTCATCTTGTCCACAGACACCGGGATGCCGTCAATGGTGAGTGGCGGCAGCTCCGAGGCCAGCTCTCCTCCGGCAGGTGCGTGCTCAGCCAGCGCGTTTTCCAGGTCCTCCAACATCAAACTCTTATACTTTCTTACCTGGGGATCAGAAAAATATCATGAAAAGGTGAATTATCAAATGACGTTGGGATCATTCCGAAGAAAAAAAGCTCTTGTCACGTTAAAACTAAAGGTTTTGATGGATCGTGGGCTTTTGATGTTAAGGCTTTCCACACTATAAAGGCTAGAGGATTTTGATTTTTGTAGGCATTTCTTTCAACTTTGCACTTTAAAAAAAGAATTTAAATGACATAAACCAAGAAAGAACAATAGATTATGTAAAGAAAAAAATGTGTCTAAAAATGATGGGAATGATAAGTAGATTTGTGAAATGCTACAAAAGCTTTGAAAAATCCCAAATTATATTTAGCAGGAGCTTCATGCTGGAATTATTTTTAAAATAACTCAAGTTCTGCTATAGAAAGGTCCTGGAGAAAATGATGGTAGGCAATAAATTCTCTTGCAAAAACAACACCAGGAACTTGCAAATAATATTGGATCCCGCTGAACGTTTCTGGGATCTCTGAAACGTAAGTTAGTAAACATATATGCAAAGCGCTCTATACATAACAAGGCGGAATATTTAAAGACTCAGGTTAGTGGACTCTGAGTTTAACTAGAAAAAGTTTTCACTCTCTCGTCTACTCACCACGTTCTCCAGAGGAGCAGCACCAAACACCTTAAACACTGCATTGGGTTTGGAGGGAGAGACACACAGCACTATAGCCTGTTGGCCCACTCTGGTGGTGTACTCGTCCAGCGTGGCCCGCAGTTTCCTGTAAACGGATATCATCTTTTACCTCCTTCGTCACACTTACAGATGCATTGGTGCTAAGTGCAAATGCTTACAGCTGCGTGTTTGGTGCAAAGACATGTTAGAGAAAGTCACCTGAGCAGACGGGTTTGCTGCCGTTTACGGATGGAAGGATTTGACTCGAAGATGTGAGGTCTTTTTCGTTTCTTGCCGGTCGCAACAGCAGCAGCAGCAGCCATTCCTACTGGGCCTGAATTTTTTTAAATAAAAGTAAATCTTTAAATTCTATAAAAACTAGGATGCTTTTAACTGCCGTTTGCTTTTCAAAATGACATGTAAATCCAAATCCCTAGTTTTAAAATGAAAAAAAATAAAAAAACTATTTTCTAAATTTACATTTCTGGAGTTTACAGTAATTTTCAAAGCATAACGATGGGAGAACAACTTTTAGCTAACTGTATATGGAATAAACAAAAATGGAAATCGAAATATTGCAACATTTATTTAGACCTAAAAAAAATAATAATTTACATAAATTTCCAGACTGCAGGAATCATTGCAATAGACATAGCGTTGGCACCACCTGCTGTTAAATAAGTGAATTACATAAAAATAAACCTGGATTAATTTCTGTTGCTTTATCTGGGAAATGCTAACCTCAAAATGTGCAATTAAGAACTCTCCACCAGTGACAATCCATAAAATCCCAGAGAAAAACAATTGGTTCATTTTAAATATGTTGCTAAAACAGCCAGTAAACATTCCCACCTGCAGCAGCGAGGTGAGCAGTGACCTCATCAGTGCCAGCTGAGTTGAGGATGTCTGTGTCGTCGTAGGGGTCGTCGTCGGGAGAGGACGTCGAGTCCTCATCCGCGCTCATCATGGAAGCGTCTGTGTAGGTGGTCACGTGTACCTACAGGTAAAAGACAATGTGTCAACACGAGGGTTATATTTTATTTCAGTAAATATAAACGGAAAACTTATTTTATGGACTGACACACACGCCAGAGCAAGGATGACCTTTGTCATTTGTAAACGGCAGAATTGGAATGGTGGGGCAAACCTGTTGGCTGACGGCGCTCGCCTCGATGGTGGTCATGTGCTCCGTCGTGTTCATGCCGTGTTCCTCCATTATCAGCCGCCGAGTCTACACAGCTCAGGTCTACACAGGTCAAGGGTAAAACTACTGGAAAAAGTACAAGACCATATGGGGCGTTTATAAAGCATGCTTTATTTCAAATATTTTTTAAATATCTGTACCTTTTTGGGCTTACAAAAAAAAAAAACTGACACTGCATTTCACCCTGAATAGACCACCTTACTTTTTAAAGCATAGGCTTTAAAGATTATTTTCTTTGGCTGGACCTAAATGCAGACCACTCATATGATATTCAAGACCTACATCCAAGCAGCTGTTTAAACGTAGAAAGCGTTGTTCATAGATGCTGCACATCCGATTTTAGTTATTATAATAAATACGAAGCCTAATGTGAAGCTAGACGTTTAATATGTGCAAAGATGGTAGGGATATACTCTAAAGGAATACTCTAAGGATTAAAGTGGGCCTTAATATGAAAACTTCAAGGGAATGTGAAAAGTTTAACATGGTAAACGCACCAAGGATGTGAGTATTTTTCAGAATACGGATCGACAGTCATGTTTTTTTAACCCTTGGCTTTCTCTTCCAGCTCCAAACCCAAGTCGTTTACCGTGGAGTCAGTTATCAACCCAATCTGATGAAATGTTCATTTCATTTAGTTCAGAGGGCTGTGTTGGGATTGGATTTGAATAAATATGTATAGACAGTTTTGTAATGTTTCAAAACCACTTAATCTACCTATAATAATAGGTAGTTTAGGTCCTTATCAAGGGAAGAGGAAACAGGAAAAGTGATCCCCTACTTGTTGCTGTGGACTGGTGGTATGCTGGCTGAAAAAGTGCAACTAAACATTTTTCTTCTTATACAACAAAGATAATCTGGGATGTTTACAAATATTGGAAAAAGGTAATTGTGATAAACCTCCTCAAGCATCAACCCTTATGCTTAATTAAGTTATGCTTCCTGATTATAATATATTTTTAATTAGCTAGCTAATATCAGATTGCGTAAGGCTTTTCACACTTAGGAAATAAAACTAAATTTTTTTCCTAAGTATGTATTTTAATAATAATGATTACAGCTCTAAAACCTTTATAGTTAGTGTCAAATTAAATTATAATTCTGCTTCAAAGTTACCAGCTCATGCTATATATTTTGAAACATGTTTGATTTGCGTTGTATTTTTACCCAACCCCTACCTTACCCCAGTGGATCATGTTTGCCGAGTAGATTTCTTTCAATTAAGTTTTGGATAAACTAATTTAAATGCAAAGTAGATGTTTTTATTATCAAAATCCAAATTTCTGGTTAATCAACAGTTCATTTATACAGCCATCATGCAAAGTTCCTGGGGACCTATAAATATTGTGTTTTCCAATTTGCTGCCTGACAAACTAATATGTTTATACAGTGGGTTGCAGAAGATTATTGCAGAAAAATAGTTATAATAATATAAAAACACCCATAACAGCAAGACCCAACCATCCCCATAACGAGGGGTGACGTAGTTATAAATCACAACAGAGGCTATATGTTAATTTGTTTAATATCAGCTGTCATCTCTGGATGATTTTATACAAAAAAACAACAATTACAATTGGTTATTTGGGTGCGTGATTGTGTGAACTATTGAGTTATTACACCCTAACAGGGAGAAGAAAAACATACAACCTAAACTAATACATGCATTTGCAGAATTTAAAAACGGAGACTGCAGCTTTTTAAAGAGTGGCAGAGATAAATAACCTTAATAAAAATTAAAAAAAAGACACAATTATGTTAGCTGATTTTTATATACAGTAAAGAAATAATAGTAATAAGCTTTTTAAAAAAAATAGATTTACTGTGGATTAATGGGGAGGCATACATATATATGTTTAATCCTTCATAAAGTCTATAACAAGGCTCCATATTAAAAAGAAACGTGTATTTGTTTTAGTCTGTTATCAATGGGTCCTCAGGAAGCTAAGCTACACTAAGCTAACTACGTCCTAGATTCGGCTACTTAGCTTAGTGGCTAACCATTTAGCAATAAACAGTCGCTTATCCCATTGATGTCAAGACTATCACAACTAAACAGTCCTAATTCCGCTTTAAAATCCAAACACAATGCGATTTTCTGCGCAGGATGGGCGACAATCAATGGTAACAGCAGCTAGCTAGCTTGAAACCCGCGCAAAATGAAGCAAAAACAAAACGCTAAAATAAATAAAAAAACTCAGGCCGAGCGGCCTGCAGCTCATCAGCAGCTGCTGCTCTCAGTCTGAGCTTGTTCTCGAAACGCGCCAACAGCAGATATGTAAAGAAAAATCCAGAATGAAAACGCATTTCAACGCCAACGAGTCGCCGTCCCAGTCAAACATCTGAAACAGCGATCAGCTTTGGCGGTTCGCGCTGCCGGGTTCGGAGCTGCGGCTGCGCCGCGGCTGAAATAAATGGAGATTGCGCGGTAGGGCACTAACCTCAGAGCGGCTGCGCTACTTCGGGCCTGCCCCGTACAGCGGGGACGGAGGAGCCTGGCTTTGATGGAGGACGTAGAGGAGTCAACACTGAACACAACACACTATCCGGTGGTGCATTCAGGGGCCAGCGCTCCGTGCGTTCACATTCAGTCGTCAGACAAGTTAGCAGTCCTGGCTCGGTTAATGGAAAATAACAATAAAATAATAAAGCTCGTTTAAAAAGCTTTTTTTGGTGCGCTGTTTTTTTTTGTTAAGGATGAAGTTACAGATGTTTTTCTCAAGCATGAGTAACAATATGCCATAATATTGCCCAAGTAAATGTAAAAACAACAATAAAATACTCCTAAATGTATTATTTTATTATTTAAGTATATGCACTTAAATAAATATACATTGTTAGTACCAAATTTTGGGGTATTTAAATACAGTTCTACTAATTAATAGCTTAATGTGAGGTAAAAAAGGTTAAGTACTTTTTTTATTATGATTTTTTATCATGTAACTTTTCTCTTTATTCCACTAACTTTTAACGTCAGTCTCCCTTAATATGACTGAATTATATTGTTGATTAATTAAGAAACATCTTGATTTTTTTATTTTATTTTACCCTGGAAATTTAGATTTTAAAGGTAAAAGTAAAAAGTAAAGTAAAACTACTCATAGAAATCTACAAATATTATAAAAAGTTACTCCTGTTTATGTACACGAGTAAAGGCAAGGCAAGTTTATTTGTATAGCACATTTTCATGTACAAGACAATTAAAAGTGCTTTACACAGGAAAAGAGAGCAGATATTGAAACAATAAAATTAACTTTACATTCAAAAGAAATAAAATTAAAATTAAATAATAATGATAATAGTAATAATATTCTCAGTTGCTAAATAAATGTAAATAGTCACTACCCATGTCTACAAATACAGCCTGACAGATTCATTAATTGATTTATGTAAAGTTTAACAGGTTAAACGATGGAATGGGTTGAAATATGTATTTATTTTCAATTTTTTTTTGTAATTTCGTGTAATTTTGTTCCTTCGTTGCAGCAACTTTGTCAGTCAGAAGTTATTTCCTCGCCTCCATTGAAATTATATCCATCCTCTAGATAAAACAATTATTTTTCATGTACTTTAGGGTATTAGGAGGTATAATAATATAATAGCTTATATGAGTAAACAAAACCAGTTGAAGGAACAGAAGAGCAACAAACAAAGTATGTCATATCTAGATATTATTTTGAAATCTTTTAACAAATGCAGTGTTTTAAATGAGATTTTTATTCGGAATTCCCGCGTCCATAATTATGCAAAATTAATTTTGATCTTATTTTCTACAGCCAGTGAACGTACCATGAAGAGTGGGGAAACCACGCCCCCTTTCAGCCGCACTCGCTACTGAGCTTCAGCAGGTGTTTCTTCTTATGATCACTGGGATATTATGCTGGCAGAAGTAAGTAAGACTATTAAGCTCTACTAATTATCAGTTCATTAAAAAAAACGTAACAAATAACAAATAAACCATAAAGAAAGACAAACATTTGGCAAACAAATAAATAAATTCTGATGTAATTAGTAGCACCAGTGTCAGTCAGATTACTTTCCTCACATACCACTTGTTCCTTTTGCAGAATATTTCTTGCTTTTTCTACTGGCATCATTTTATCAACCTTGAATGTGAGTTGATATATTTTAAGGTTGGATAGTTTCTTGTCAAAAGCAAGTTGCAGAATAGCCTATATTTCAAATTTTCTGTGTAAATATATAGTAGACATTTTTTGTTTTGTTTGCGGATGTGAAGTTAAACAACCCATTATACTAACTTTATGCAGTTAATTTGAGGTATTCTTATAGTTATGACACTTTTTAAAAGTACAGATTGGTTTCCAGGATGGAGTCCGATTTAAGAACTTACATTTCACTCATATTTTTTGCAGTAGCCTGCTGTAAAAGCCCTAAAAACTTTACCTATCTAAATGGGCTGCAATTTTTGGATGCATTGAAACAATATGTTTTCAGAGAGAAACTATCGGACAAATTGAATCTTGTTTAAAATCCAGATATCAGAGCAGAAGTTTAAATATGTTGTGAGGGGCTTTCAAATGAATACAAGCCAATTTAGTGAATCACAATGATTCTGACATTGATTTTTGGATAGATTTTTCCCTTGAGGGTGAACTCAGAGTAGTTTGTTTTCTGGCAGAGACCTAGCACGCTGCTTTTTAGTAGGTTTGAGGTCATTGAATGCACATTTTGTTTATCTGCTTTACTTATTCAAATATCAGTTTTTATGTGTGTTGGTGATCACCATTTCAGCATACACATTTGTGACCAAAGTCTGTTTCCGAGTGTAGTAGCAACCACAAACCCTTTACAGATCACCTATCGCATTATAAAAGCAGAAGCACTTTGATTGCAAAATAAAATGTCATGACCTATAAGTATCAGCCTTGACATCCTTCTACAAACAATGCCTGTATGCATTCAATGCGTTAAAAACAAGCTAAATTGGTGTTTTCTATCATCATCCTATATATCAGACTCAGCTGATCAAAGCATTTTTCTGTTGAGATGGACGACTGATGAAGTCTAGATTCTGGGTACTTCTGCAGAGTCAGTTTTTAACTGTAGACCGTGAAGATCATGGCATAAAATGGTAACGGGAAAAACGTTTAAATTTATAAAACTTTCACTGGCATCAAATCGGCTACACAACTTCATGATGGTACCATCTTGCTTGACAGCTGGCGTAAATTTTTAGGTGTGAATGTCTCACCTTGTCTCCTCTTTGTTTGAATTCTCTCATCTGACTATAAAATTTTTTTTCAAATAGCATAGTTTTCTTTGGTAAGTCTTTAGTTTTCTTCACATGTTAACATTGTAGTCAAGTTTGCAGCCTGGGTTTTGGAGCATGGGCTTCTATTATGGTCAGCACTGTCTCCATCATTGTCCAATTACTTTCACTATTTAGACAGTGACACCGGCATCCCCCTAATTCTCTTATTTATTCCAGGATTTGGCTTGAATTGTTTCTGAACATGTTAATGTGAATGTGACAGTTTGGGATGGAGGTTCAAAACTTTGACCTAACTGGGTGTTCTGATCAGACAATTACCCAAAATCCACATCAAACCAGTTTTGTTATGAATAACGCCGGCCAGAATGAAGCTCATATAACTTATTCAACCTCAGCATTTTGACAACTTTGAAATTTCCTTAAAAGCTTCTTTTTTTTTTTTCCAAAGCCAAAACACTCCAGCAATGATTATGCCAGAAGCTTGTTTGAAGGCCACAGAATTAATGTGTTTGTAGTTTAACTTGTAAAGAAACAACTAAACTAATATGAATAGGGGTATGTATATATTTTGAAGCTTATATACATAAAGTTTTCATCAGTCAAATTCACTATGGATTAAAATTTACCCTTCTTGTAAATGTGATTCCACATTCAGATGGAGGAAGTTACTGGGGTTGAAATAAATTTAGAGAAATAATTATATTCTTTTTATGTTGTGATCACAATTTTTTCTGCATTTTAAACAGGTTTGGAGGGTTTAATACGTACAATGCCTGGCTCACAAAGAAATGGACCGAAATACAGTTAAGGTAGGTTTATTTGTTTTCCCTGTACACTATAGTTCACCTTCAGCCCTCAAGAGGGCAGCATTGCATTGCAAGAAATGTCTTTTGTATTTCATGTAAATTTGCCTTGATTTTGGGTGGAAGTTGGGCAAAACTGCTGCACCACTCCCCCAGGTAGCTATGGCATGTATTCAGAGTGATGGATGTATCACTTCAGCGTGTGATGACAGCAGATTATGTTTTTGTCTCCGTAAATGTCAGCGAGTATCATATTCAAAATTGTGGCAGGAGAGTGCTGCAGAGTGTGATTACACACTTTCCTGATGCTGTACCTTATAACCGACCTTCCTTTCTTCCACCCTGTCTGTTTCCCCATCCCTCTCCCTGTCTGTCATCCCTTTCTACATGAACAGACAGGACACTGTCACTGTCTTGCCTACATGATGGACAAACCATTCAGCAGCAGATAGGTAGTCTTTACATTGTTACTCAAATCACTAGGCTGCTATCAACAGGGATCCCTTGAGTTTTGTTGAAAATGTTTCACTTTTTGGAGATCTGATAAATTTTTCTTTTGTTTCATTGAACCATGTTTGGGATCATAATGAATTGAAGGACACTTGATTGTCATAGAGATTTTGTATAGCTGGAGATCGTGGGCCATAGACTGAGGGAACACAAAGCAAGCAGGTATTATTTCCTTTAGCTTTCATTTCCTTGGATGGTGGTTGGCAACAGATAAGCCTTGCAGCCTGGGGGTTGGAAATCAATAATGGTCGTAATTGGTGAGCTAGAAGTGAGGATAATTGAAGGTAATTGTGAAACCGTCACGTGCCTCAGAGTTCGGTCAAGATAACGAGAAAGCAAGGGAAAGTGGTTGGGATGGGAAAAGGCGTTCACTCTAACATTGTATTTCGATATCTCCTGTGTACTCCATCACAGTGCAAGGCTATAGACTTGCTTCAGGCGCTGTTTTCAGTAAAAAAAAAATTAAAACACAGGACAGTATTAACAGAATGTTTGTTGTTGTAAGGTCTGCATTAATATAAGGCTATTGGCAAGACTTATCTCTACTAGGGTTTTGGTCCATCTACAATTATAAAATATGGTTAGTTTTGCCATCTTCAAATACAATTCCTCGTAGAGGAATGTGTTGAAGTGTTAGTATTTTCTTGGGTTCTTGAGTGACGAAGTGAATGTGTAGAAAACATTTGAATTTAGTTCCTTTAAGTCAGGGGTTGGCAATTCCGGTCCTCAAGGGTCGGTGTCCTGGAGGTTTTACATGTGTCTCTGGTTCAACACATCTGAGTCAAATAATCAGGTCATTAGTACAAATCCAGAAAACGTAACTTATTCGGGGGAAGTTCTTCATCCATCTGGTTAAGATGTGTTGGATCAGGGATTAATTTAAAACTTCTAGGACGGCAGCCCTCAAGGACTGGAGTTGCCCACCCCTGCTTTAAGTCCACACTATTTAGAACAATATTTGGCTGCAATACACTCCGGGAATCACTTTGCATGTGTTTCAACTAGTTTTTCTTTATGGGTATTCTTTTTTAACATCTCAATTACATTGAATAGAAAGTGGCGGTCAGCATTACTTTAAGTCTTGCTAGAAATTATCCATGTTACATAAGTCTGGCCTTTGAGTAGACCATATTAACTTCTAAATATACTTTGATCTAAACCGTTCCATTGAATCTCTGGTTGCTGGACCAGTCTACAATTACATGCATCCATGTTTTCCTATATAATTGCCCTGCTATTAGCTCCATCTCCCCATCAACTATGACCAGCTTTTGTCTCCTTGTTGAAGAACATGATGCAATACTATCACCATCAATTTGTGGGGCCAGAAGGTTCAACAATGATGTAAAGTGTTAGTTTTCTGCCACATGTAACATTTTGCAAGAGCTTTCAAATGAGTTAGCATAGACCTCTAGACTTCTTTTGTAATTAATGCTCTTCTCTTCGAGGCCTCACTGTTTATATTTGGCTGTTTATATTCAGATCTTAACTGCAAAAGACTTCAAGACAATGTTATTATAATATATTCTTGTTGCATTTTAAATTATTTTGTTGAGGGTAATGTCATGTCTCTGTTCTGTGTTAGCCCACTTTTGTTATTTTAATGTTACTGTTATAGACATCCTAGTCCTGAGGGAGAGTGCCTAATACTTATCTTTAGTAAAGCTACTTTAAAAACAAAAAATCCATGTAGAACATATTTCTAACCGTTTCACCAGGATTTGTTAAAACGGTTAACAATCTGAAGTTACTGAAGTGAATGCACCTTAAAGTCGATGTATTTTTAGAGGTTAACAATAACTGCCACACTGCAGTTTTTCTGGTAATGCGTATTTGCCTTAAATCAATGTTCTGTGAACATTTCAAAGACCATGTAGAATACAGATGATGTCCCTTCACCACCTTCAGAGTTGATTGGATGTTAAAATGAAACATTTATATTGTCCACCAGAGGGTATTAGTGTACCATGACTTAGACCCAAACGTTATTCTCTTAAAAATGTCCTGGTACTCTGCACGCCACTGAATGATGACACTTTCATTCATATATATTTTAAAACGTCCCTGTTGTTTCTAAAGTGAAAATTCAGGCAAGATTTAAAGACTGCTATTATCTAATTTTGACTTTTTTCATTTGAATTACTACTTAGTTAATTTGTCTGGTTAGTATTTGTGTTTGTAACATATGTTGCTGAATGTGAATTGTAAAAATAACTTTACTGTAAAAGGTTGTTTAAAATGTATATAGCCATACCTGATTTAGTTTCGATTGACCCTTTTTGCTCATTAAAGATGTAGAGGTAAAATAATTGAGATGTAGATGTAAACCTTTTTGGGCATTTTTGGTGCAGAGTTTAGTCTCTACTTTTCTAAGTTTATTGTAAAAAAAAAAAAAAGAAAGGTAATACAAAGATGTGTAAACCTTTTCAGATTTCCGTTTATTATAAGAATTATTGCTGTATGGATCAATAGAACTCAAAGAGGTCTACTTATTGTCAATTTATTGTGCTGCCTGGCTCCACACCAATTCAGGTTATACATTTTGCACATATTTGTAACACACTAACACCAGAGATATTAGAAAAATTCCTCTATAGTTTGAACTTGCATATATACAGTAGCACACTGATCCCAGCTCTGATATGGTCAATAGTTAGAATCAGTTTTCAAAATTTAGTTTATTTATATAGCGCCAGTTTACAGCACGTCGTCTGAAGACAATTTACAAGAAAATCCTTTTACTCCAATCAGACATACATCATCAAAAAATTAGTTTTAAAGTTTCCAATCTAAGGAAACCCAGCAAATTCCACAGAGTTGTTGGCTAGTCAATTACTCCTCCTTGATCAGCACACCGAAATGATAGCTTGAGTTGTGGTTGACTGTAGAGCAATCCCTCATACTGAGCATGCATGTAGCACCAGTGGAGAGTGTCTGTGTGAAGGCGATGAGGTAATGAATCTAATTATGGCAAAACAATGTCATATGATGATGTTGAAAATAAGAAATGGGTCAAGTATGGTATGAGGTAAAGCCATCAGCACATTTGTAGTTGTTTTGTGTAGCAGGGTCCCTGCCACCCTCCTCAAAGTTGCTTAGTGCTGGTTAAAGAGATACAGATCCCCTTAGGCCATGACAGAGGTTTCATTCAACGAGCTGTAAGTCGACATATAATCACTAAAGTTATAAAAAACATTTTATGAAGGTAGAAAACTTACTTAGTCTTGCTTTAACAGGAAGAAATCTCCTGTAGAACATGGATCAGTGATAAGTGGCTATCTGGGACCAACCGGTGGTTTGAAGAGACAGAAGACCCAAATGGAGGTAGAGAAACATTCATAACATGTTGCTGGCAGCACTACCAGCTGATGTCCTCCTCCAAGAAGCTGTCTTAGCTAATAGATCGCTAGACCAGGTGTAGCTACTACAGAAAGGTAACAGTTAAAATAAATGCAACTAAAGTCAAAATATATATGCAGTTAAAATAAATGCAACTAAAGCAGATTGGACAATACAAGAAGAAAGTTGGAGAAAGAGAAGTCCTCCAGCAGGATAAAACTATTTCAGCATCATCATAAAAAAAAGCTTAGGATACCCTAACCCTAACAACTCCTAACCAGGGGTCCAATTAAAGAATACAGCATTGGTTCATTTCTGCAAAAATTATCCATTGCTGATGTTGTGCAGTATAGTAGAAAATATGTTGATGTGTTACTGCTGATACTAAGAATTGAAATTAGATTGAGTGTAATCCATAGATTCTTAAATCTTGCATTTTTCCCCATTACAGAATTCTCCCACCACTCTCACCCCTAAAATATGCATCTTGCATTAAGATTAGTTAAATTCTAGATTTAAAAAAAAGGATAAATTCCTTGTCATGTTTTGTTGTAAAATGTGAGCGTCATCCTTGAAACTAAATACAAACAACCTTGTAAATATGCTGCGTGAAATTGGCAAGAGATTGAACATGCCCTGTACGAAAATTGCCTGAAGAGGCCATTTAGCGAGGAAAAGGTTATTGTTCCAAAAGCAGAATGAGGAATGTCCTTAAAAATTCTCTCATTATTATGATATTCAGCCGACAAAAATAATCCTTGTAATCCTACTTTACCTAAAACATTGAAATCTAAACCCAATTTATCTTAACAATTAAGACAAAACAAATGGTTATATATTTTTATTTGTAAATATGAACACATATCAATATCAATCTTACACTTTATGTTGGCTATCTGGTACAGCTGGTTGTACAGTTTGACACATTTGATAATGGCATTTATCTTCTGACTGCTTGCATTTGTAAAATTCTGAGTGAAAGAATTAAGCTTTAAAAAGTTTAGTCACCCCAGTTTTTTACTCAAAGTAGTTTTATACTTTGTGAGTGATGCGGTCTGTGTATGCTGTAGAGGAAAGACATGTCTACCAAATTATATCCAAGCAGAATGCTTTGAATCAAGTGAGTAATTATCCAGAAGTTAAACTAATGTTTGTTGATTTTAGAGGAACCAAGTGAGCGTACAGGTAAAGAGAAGTTGTGTTCTGCTGCATATACTTTGCAAACAGTAAAAGCCCATGCTGACACCTAAGTGTTAAAAACAATGTCAGTTCTTTGTTTTGTTTCGTTCCAGCTCAATGTGTTGTCGTTGAACGTTTTTACCCCTGAATAACTCGCATACACACTTTGTTGTTCAGTTGTGCAAAAAAAATAAAACAAATAAAATCAATGTGCTATTGTTAAGCTGTTTACCACTATTATCTGAAAGAGTAATTTTGAGCCATAAAAATACCCTTTGTATGTGTGGGTGTATACAGCAGATAATACCATCCACAATGGACGGTATTATCTTTGCCAAGATACCCACATGCTGATTCATGTGATGCTGAAGGAAAAGAGCTGACGAAGGATAGAAAGTAACTGTTTTTAAAGGCTAACAACTCTTGATCTTTGTATTTGTGTGTGCACTTGTGCCGTCCTTGCCTTAATTGACCAGCTATGGATACGTGTTCTGCCTCTATAAAGCCGCCCATTGATCCCATGGCAAAGTCACAAGAGCCCTATTGGTTTGCTTGTAACCTCCATTCCAAATGTCTAAGAGTTCAGCAGCAGGGTTCACGAGGGGGGATTGTGGAAACTTTAATTGTTGAGTGAAACTTAAAACGATGCGGAGAAACGACTATACATTTTTTGTCAAATCAAACCTTTTCCCGGTTATATACCAATCTAAAATTACTGCTATATTTAAAGTTTTGAAAGTATAGAGGTTATAACAATTACTAAAGTGCAATAAATATGTTTAACTGAATTAGTGAACTTTTGCACATCTGTGTATAAATATATAAGTAACTCATGTTGGTGTTTCCGCAGTAACATGAGTTTAAAATTTTTAAATGGAAGCATTTACATTATGTTATCCATTTATGTTTAAAGCTTGTTTTAATACACTTATAGGAAGTCATTGTGTTTGATTTACTCATGGTTTCCATACTACAAATCCTTACTTACCATCTTGTTGCGCCCCAGTCCTGTCTGTTCTCAAACAATGATTAGTCTGATTTGAAGTTATGTAATTAATAACTCTAACCCACACAATAATCCTTAATGTTTCAGACATTTCAATAAAAAAGTAAACTGTGTGTTTGTATTAGATTTTAGATGTAGCTCCATATTTGTACTTCGGGACCGTCCAACAATGACAGAAGAAGCCTCTAGTTCAGCACTGAATCAGGATGTAGGACTTTCAAAGTGTGGTTGCAATGATTAGTGTAAACTGGGGCTTAGAAGGTTGTTGGTTGGATCTCTGTTTAAGGATGTTGCACACCTTGTCTTTCCCTGTGCTGTTGAATGCGCTGTTTTAAGTTTGAAACATTGGCTGTGTGATACATTTTTGTGGAAACCTTTGCTGTGGACTTGGTACCTGTGTTCAATTGCCTAACAGTTTACCTGAGTTTATAATTTACAGTGTTCCTGCTGCTGACAACACTCACTTATTTTTGTCTGTTTTAAGCATATTTTAGAGAATGATGGTAAAACTTTAAACTTGTACTTTCTCTGAACACGAAACTACACATCGAACAGCATATATTGCTCACAATCAAAGCTAAATGTAGGCGGTAGTTAAGATGTTAATATTTCAAAATTTCTTGAATTCCAGTGACTTTAATTTAAGCTAAATGGACTACATTAATGCATTCAGGGTTAGGGTTAGATGAATAGCTGCGTATAAACTGGTCTTAAATAGTCGGAAATGCTTCTCTTATAACCTTGAGGTCTGTGTTTGGTCCAGCCAAGATCCATTTGTCACACCCCATGCTCTCAGCACATTTTAAAGGAGATAACTTAGGAGAACCTGTTTAACAGTGTTCTCCCGCTTTGTCAACGCAAAGATGCAGATCAGTCAAGGAAAAAGAACATAAAATAAATTTCTGACTATATCAAAATCTTTGATTTTATACAGACTATGACCTTCCTAAACCTAGAGCTATTCTCTGGGGTTAGGGGTCAGTGTCAAGACCATTAAGCCTAGCTTAATAAGCTGCTGAGACCTCTGTCTGACCACCCCCCACCGGTCCAGCTGGGAGGTGATTATTCAGAGTCAGCACAGTCCAAATCAGACCATGTCAGCATCTTCCAATATAGTTTGAAGAATGCGTCTCTGGGACTTTAAACGTCATCATTAATGATACTGGCAAATGCATGCATATTTTTTCTTATTCTTAACATGAAGCTGCAACCAAAGGTTTAAAGCCAAAGTTTTGAAAGATTAGTTGATTTAGAGCTTAGAACGGCCATTTGAATAAAAAGCAGTGTAAGTTGCCTAAATTTCACACTGGTACCAACATGATTTTAAAGGATACCATTATAAAAATTACAAGCTTTTATTTATGATCAGCTTTGGGCAAATTTGCTTCCTCTTTTAATGAAATGTAAAGCAGCATTTTAATAAACTAAATTTTAATTACTGACAACATTTTACACTTCAAGGGTTAGGGAAGGCTTGTAGTTATTTTCTCCAGCTGTTTGCACCCCACCGTTTGATAGATATATAACGGCACATAGCCGTCTCCTTTTAATATTTCAGCAGCAAAACAACTGATTGGTATCTAAATCAAGAATCAGTTTTCTATATAGTGCCAATTTACAATAGATGTCGTCTCAAGGCACTTTACAAGAAAATCAATTAAAATCATGGATACATCCTTACAAATCAGTTTAAAAAAGTTTCCCATCTGAGGAACCCCAGCAGATTACATCAAGTCATTGACTTGCAGCATTCACTCCTCTGGAATAAGCAGACCGAAATAATGGCTTGTGTTGTCATTGACTTTACAGTAATCCCTTATACTGGCTACCCTTTAACAGCAAAAAATCTCCAGCAAAACCTGTCTCAGTACAAGCAGCCATCTGCCATGTCCGACTGGGGGTTTGAAGAGAAAGAAGACTAAAATAGATGCAGAGGATACTGAAAAAAAGAGTTTATAGCAGCAGTTGCAGAGCGTTGCTGGCAGCATCTGAGCCCATGTTCTCCTCCTAGAAGCTGTCTCGGCAAACAGAATGCCAGACCAGGTGTAGCTACTATGGAGAGAAGAGCACTAAGAGAAAACAAAAGGTTAACAAGGTTAAAATAATGGTAACTAAGCAGATTGGACAAAGGAAGAAAGTAGCAGAGAGAAAAGTGGTCAGATTGTCCTCCATCAGTTTAAGCCTATAGCAGCATAACTATAGAAATAACTTAAATAGCCTAACCCTGTAGATTGAGACACGAAGGAGGTAGAGCAAAGGAAAACCGTCTGTCAAGACTGAGTGAGGATTATGCTGTCTCTTCTATCTCTTCCTAACTATATTTATCAAACAGGAAGGTTTTAAGTCTAGCTTTGAAACTAGACAGGGTGTCTGCCTCCCGGACTAAAGCTGGAAGCTGGTTCCACAGGAGGAGCCTGATAACTAAATGACCTACCTTCCATTCTTCTTTCAGAGATTCTAGGAACCACCAATAAATTTGCACTATGAGAGCAAAGTGCTATGTTAGGGACATAAGAAGTAATCAGATCTCTGATATATGATTGAGCTTGATTAGTGAGGGCTTTATATGTCAAAAGAAGAATCTTAAAATCTATTCTAAGTTTGATGGGGAGATGAATTGAAGCTAAAATAGGGAAGATATGATATCTCTTTTTAAGTTTCATCAGAACTCTTGCTGCAGCGTTTTGGACCAACTGAAGACTTTTAACTGCATTTTGCGAACTTCCTGCTAATGAAGAGTTACAATAGTCCAGCCTTGAAGTAACAAATGCATGGACTGGTTTTTCAACATCTGTCCTAGAGAGAATATTTGTAATTTTTACTTTATTCTAAAGGTTAAAGAAAAAAATCTTAGAGACCTGTTTTATATGGGACTTGAAAGACATCCTGATCAAAAATAACGCCAAGGTTCTTTACATTGTTACCAGAGGGCAATTTGATGCTATCCAGTTTAAGGGGTTGACTAAGCAGTTTCTTTATTAGAGGTTCTGGTCCAAAGAGCTTCAGAGAAAGTTTCAACCCGCTTACCATCCCACAACAGGTCTTACAGAAAGTCATGGATTATAAAAAAAAAACTTGCAAAGAAAGCCAGAACAACCTAAGAAATTGATGTGTAGAGTAAAAAAAGATATAGTTTTATTTAAAAGATAATCAGGGGTAATAATTGTGTTTTTTGATGTTGGGTTTGCTTTTTCCCTTTGTTGTATTATGCTAATTTGGTTTTAAATAACGCTTAAGCAATATAAACAACATTTTACTGTCCAGTACTTTAAACATTAAGTATTTTCATTGCAAACATATTTATTTTCTTTTAATTTGGGGATCTGTTGATTGGAAAATGAGACCAATAGAACTGACGTATCTGGGATTTTGATTTTGTAGCTAAGCAATTCTTGCAGGCTTGACATTATGCCTTGGATATGTTTGTTCTACATGGCTGTATACATGATGAAATTTTTTTTTGAAGGCTAAATACTTTAATTGCAAATACTCTTAACTATAGATGTGACTGCAAAAGAGTCTTTGCTACTGCCTTTGTACAATAACCAGCATTTAACCCAAATTTAACAAATGCCATCAGTCACTGTTCATTAATTTGCATAATTAATTCACACTGAACATTAATACTAAATATATGTCAAAGATTTAGATGATCCATTTTAGCTATGCAAATGATGGAAAATATTTTCTGCATTGACCCCAGTCTCATATGTTTAAACAGTGTAGTTTGTTCCACTGTGTCTTATTCTTGTGATTCAATCCATTTTTAATGTGGACTTATTTTCAACTGAATAATTTAGTGCATGGTCAGCAGCAGGGGTGATCCAGAATCCAGCTGATGGGAAGGAGCAGCACAGGAGGTTTATCCAGCACAGCAAATTTATTGCAGTGAGGAAATTCTCAGTGCAGTAAAGGATTTGCTAAAGGATGTCAGGATTGAACTAATGATCTGCTTGGCATTAATGTTATTATGCTATATCATCTAGTATACATTCATTTGTATCCTCTCGTAGTTATTGTTTATGGACAGCTTTTCTAGAGCTGTGATTCAAATGTAGGATTCAGCCTTTGTATTTTTAGAAATATAAACATGAAGGATTATTGAAGTCATGACTGGACCAACATTTCTTTCTGCTTATATAGATATCTAAAAAATAAACACTTTCTGATGAAATTGGGCTTGTCTCTTCCAGAGGAAAGATAGTGTTGTCACCTTCATATCTTTGAGATCAAAGGACACCTTGGCGGGGAGTAGGGGTTCTCACCCAAGAAGTCAGCATGACTCTTAGGTCATGATGTCCACAAGTCTCCATTATAGCCAAGCACCAAACTGAAACACAGTAGTCTCCACCCTGCTTTAAACCTTCATGTTTTGCCTCAGACATTTTACTACAGCACCATATAGAGCATGACATAGAGGGAAGACATACTGTGTTCTTACTCGCATGGAAGGGCATTAGCTGCCAGCATTGGTAGTGCTCCTTGTTTTCTTCAAAGACGTTTCTGTTAAGATGGGCAGTACATTCTCACTTGTGGTTGTGCAGTGACATTAAATATTTTATTATTTATTCATTAGTTTAAAAATTTTTAATTCAATGAAACCCACCAGATTACATAAAGTCATTGACTATTGACTCCCTTTGACAGGAAGATGCCTCCAGCAGAACCTGGCTTACTACGAGGAGCTATCTGCTGCAACCTACTGGGGGTTTGGGAAGAGACAGAGAGAAAAAGAGAACTGATGTAGCAGTATGGTTTCTGTTAAACGAAAGTAACCAGTTTATAGCAGGAGATGAAGAACGTTGAGTTGCTGGCAACACCATATCAGCTGATTTCCCTCCCTCCAGAAGGTTGTCAAAGCTAACAGAATGCCAAACCAGTTGTAGCTTGAGAGAGACACTGAGAGAGAAAAGTTGGCACTTAAAATGAAATACAACTAATGCAGATTGGATGGTAGAATTACAAAGTCGCCTGGGAGCATCAAAAGTATCCTTCATCAGCCAAAGTCTACAGCAGCAGAAATACATTATTGGCCCAGGATAACCTAACCCTTTAGGATGTGGTTTTAGAGATGTAGGGCCAAGTAGAACCATCAATATAATGTAAAAAGTTTGAATTATCAACATTTAAATTTCTTTAAGGCATGCCTGTAATTCACCAAACTGATTGAATTTATCTAGTTTAATGGATAAAGATATGTAAGAATCATCAGCATCACTGTGGAAAATTCTACCATGATTTCTGATTATTTTACTTGTAAACAAAAGTCAATTTCTATGCACTTAACCAGGGTTCTTTTTACATGTATTGCTACAGCCTGGCCGGAAGGGGAACAGCCTGTGGCTTTGCTTGAGTCTAATACAAGCCAAGTTGCTTTAGTAGCAGTTTTAAGGTCTTGAAATGAATCCTCTTGTAAAGTGCCTTGAGTTTATAATTGTTGTGACTTAAGTGTTATATAGAAACTGAACTGAACAGAATCTACTTTGTTGTCTGTGGTCTCTTGTGTGCCTCTTGACAATCCCCCATATATTCTTTGACATTTCAGGTGAGGCTCATTTTCTGGCCAATAAAGGGCATTAACACCATGTTTGTTGAAGTAGCTTTTGGTACCTTCGACAGTGGTGCAGGGGCCAAGTCCTGCTGGAAAAAGGAATCAACACCTCCATGAAGTTTTTTATTATTAGAAGAAAGCAGGATGAGCTCTGAAATTACCATAGTGTCTAGTTGTGTTAACTTTCTTTTTTTTTAAAAACAGTTGACCATCAGCAGATGACAGGGCAGGTCTTCTCATCAATGGCTTTGGAAACACCACACTCCTCCTCCAGGCTCTGTGAACTTTATTTCCAAATAAAATCCAAACTTTACTTAAGTCGTTTTGTCCCTTGTAAAACACTTGTAGCACATGTGTGGGAATCATCTGTAGTTAATCGCTCTTTATGCAAGGACTTCAGATTATGGTCACTCCTTGTAAAGCTACCTATTCTTAAGTCAATGAGGCTTGACAACCCTCCCAAGGTGGTGTTTGTCATTTTTGCCTCTTTTTTCCTGACACTCAACCTTCTTTGAATATGCTTGGATGCAATACTCTGTGAAACACACACAATGACTATCTTCTGGAAATGTGTCCAGTCAACATTCCTCCACAGTTTTGAGTAATCTACTGACAAATACTTAGCGCTCACTCAGTAAATCTTTGAAGTTATTTTGAGTTAATTAGCAGTTTAGCGTGTGACAGCAAAGTTTCCAATACTTAACTTTTTCATAGTGGTCTAATATTCTTTTCAAATTTTCCAATATTATCTAGACATAAAGATATTCGAAATTAACATATGTAAATTGTATACTTAAAATATTATATACATAATTGTATGTTAAAAATCTCTATTAGTATTTCTGCATTTTTATGTTTTGAAATGTACCTGTACTTATTCAGTACACTGATTTGTTTTCCATTACCTAACCCCCTCCACGGACCTCAGAGACGATACTGTTAAGTTATTTTATTGTATTCATTATGTAAATATATGCATTGCCAGCGACTGCGGGTGAGTGCCTCAATTCGGTTCAACGCAACGACAGAAGAGGGAAATTTAACAGCCAGTGATGAATGCCACGTAACATATGTCATCTTTTCACACAAGTGGACATAAACATCTTCATGAAGCAAAGATCGCGGACCCATCTGGGGCAGGGATAGGCACGAGCAAGGGGTGGGGAGTCACCATTTTTATTTACTATGACCGGGTGTAGACTATGAACGGCACCATTGTGAATGGTTTCCTGTTAATGAGGCTTCATTTGGTGCAAGTCGACACCAAGGGCTCATGCTCAGTGGCATGCCCTGAGCCAAACATGAATAACAAAAGGCAGGAGTAGGATCATTAGGGTCCAGGACGCCCAAGGGGTCCGCTACTTTAATCATGTTTGAGTAATGAATGCAGCTGTGTTGAATTAATGCTTATTCATAATGTCACCAAAATTCTATGGTAATGTGGTATTAATGTTGCTGCTAGTTTGCCAGAGGTGGTGCTCATGGTAGTGTGTAGTTTTACGGACGGAGATGGTGTGAGTTTTTATAACTCATGAACGGGAACTGTGTTAGTTTGGTACTGTGACAATGTTATGACAAGGCCTAAGGTCATGTTAGATTGATCATCACCTTGGGATTTCTTTATTTTGTTCGCATGAGTATAATGACAATTCTCAACCATCTGTTCTTTAGTGATACTAAAATGGAAATTTAATTGGAAGGCTGTAAAATGGAACACATGGCCATTGAGCCACTTCCCAGGTGCTCTGCAGATGATGCGGTTATGTTCTGCAGCTGACACAATCATATCTTTGTATGCAGATTAACAGAATTTTGAGCAAACTGGATTTGCTTTCAGGTGACCTCCCTAGAGGGATCATGTGCTAAATGACTATTTGATGATTCTTTTTTCGCGCTTTCTTTTCAGGAGCATATGATCTAATATTAGATAATTCACACGGTCCTAGGGCCAAATTTTTTGTGCGTTTGCACCAAAAAAACTGCAGAGCAATATTTTACAGACGACTCAGCCTGTACAAAAATGCCGTTATCAAAACTTCTGACTGGCCCTGGGAATGTGTAGCAGCAATTTAAACTATTTCATTTCACAATTACAAACTACTAAGTACAGTACCTAAATACTTAGAAATATGACTCCATTCAGTGTTAAAAATTAGGTTGGAAAATTAGGTTGGATCATCAGATTAAATTAGGAAAATTAGGTTGGATCATCAGATTAATTTCAAAAAGGTCAGATTTGAGGACTTAAAGTAAAAAAGGTGAAAGAAATTGCCAATAGAAGGATGCAAAGGGACCGTGTTTCAGAGATCATACTGATGCGGGACTTGTTAGCCTAATGCTGGAGTTCTGTTCATAAGATAACAACTTTGTTTTATTTTGTATTATTTTAATATGTTTCAACAGGGATGGAAACCTAGGAACCTCATGCCAGGTTCCAGATTGTGAACTTAAGTTAATGTCGATTTCAACTAGTGGTGCAAAAGAGCAAATCAAGTTGGCAAATTATTAGTCTATACTTTTGAAAAATTGTATTTAGCAGCACATAATTTCAAATTATATATTTATTATAGGTTACCTTTTTTAATACACTGACAAAATTTCACCTATTCTAAAAAAGTGTAAAAGCTGCTGCGTGAAATCCACATTATAAAAGCAACCAGGTCTTTGCAATATGGATGCTATACACAAACAAAAATATGCCTGATGCAATTTTATCTGGATTTTTGTCTTTTTGCGTATGGATAAAGTGAAGCATTGTCATTTTAATGACAAGTGAAGACACGCTCCCAGGCAAACATCACTAAAAGAGGTTGTTTTGATGGCAGACATCGCTTCATGATGAGCTTTAATAGGCTATTTTACTTGATAGCTGCAGTGAAGTGCAACACATTAAGAAACAGCTTAAAGTGGCTCATAAACTGCTAGAACCATCCTATGTTCACTCTTATCCTCCCAGACACACGACAAAAAAAAGAAATCTGGCATCTTATGCTTGATGAGAGATTTCCTCCCTTCCACCAAGAGGATTTTAGTGCTGTGTTGGGGCTGTTGGTTCTTAGTTGGTTTAAATATTTAGTAGTTAATTGCAAAGGCCTCGATCAAGCCAAATTACGTCACGAGTTGAAAAATGTTCATGTCTGACGATCATCGGGGTGTAATTCATGTTTTTGCAATAACAGAAACATCTGCGCAAACACAGAATACAATATTTGTCTCTTAGTATTACAAATAATCAACACCATGGCTGCACATCTTAGAGCCCCTGTCATGGTTGCATTTGCATATTGGAGCTTAAGGTTTTGGTAGCCACCCTTAAAAGCAATTTTCTACTTCATGCAGTCTGTCATGTTCAGCATTTGGAAACTTCTAGTGTAACCCGCAGCTATATTCCGTTTTCTTTTTCATAAAAGCTTTAACTAACAGTCTTACAACTTTTCCCGTTTACTCATTTTTAAAATTTGCATTCTAAGTTACTTTTGTCGATGCTGTTTCCTGCTATATTACAAGATATTCACCAGTTTATAAAAGGTATATTCATGCTCTCAAGTTGGCAGTAGGCAAGTTAAATTTTCTGAATAAATGTAGCTTTCCTAAAAACAAACACCATCCATTTTGCTGGTTAAACAAAGCATTTTAAACATGAAAAGTGCTTTAGAAGTGAAAGTTTTATCTTGGTCACAGACCTTTGACATTTGTCTTTGATGTAAGGTATTCTTTCTGCACAATATACAAATCTTGGGTGGGGGAAAAATAATGAGGAAGTAGACAAAACAAATTACATTACAAATTAAAAAATACACCTTACCATCTGTTGTCTTTGCAACACATCGGCATGTATCTGTGTTTTATCTAAAATAGTTGACACCCTGGTGCATTTAATGCCTTTTCAAAATGCCCCCAACTGGTAACAAAACAAAGAAACAACATTTAATTTAGTTTTAACACAATTTAAGAGAGCACAATGCCTCTATACATGAAGACAGTGCGTGACTATGGCAAGCAAACATGCTACAGAGAAGACTCAAATGAAGAAAAATGAAGGGGTAACTTTCCAACTGGCCCTCATCCATCGTGCATATCAGCTGTCCATTGAGGTTTTTTCAAAAGCAATTTATTTTTAGATATTTCAAAAACTCATTTGAAAGTGATTTTCACTCCATGGCTGCAGCCTTTGCCTTCAGCTTCTTTCCCCTGCGCCAGTCTTACTACCCTCTCATGTGGCACCCAATGTGTCTCAGAGCCTATTCCTTGGCAGTCAGCACAGTTTTGATTTAATTCTAAGGGCAATCTGTAACCCCCTGCAGGACATAGAAGCCCGCAGCACCATACCACACCTATATATCTGACAGCATCTGCCTTTTTTTTTCCAGTGCCCTCTTAGGACACTATGCCATTTGTTTCCCTTAGTATCAGCAGTCCCCTTGCCATCCATCCACCGACCCCTTAGCCATTTTACCCCTCTGTGGGAATGACAACACATCTCATACATGCAGAGATAATGGGTTTGCAGAGAGTAAAAGAGTATTTTAATGAAGAATTCAAGGTCTCATTCTCAGATAAAAATGTATCTTTAATTGTTTAATTGTATTAATAGTGGTGGATATTTAGCAATGTTCTAGTTTTGAATCAGGGCATTTAGACCATAATAAAAACAATCACTCAAGATGTTGTGGCGAATTAAAATACATGAACAACATCAGGTTTTTTTTTTTCAGATATTCTTACCTTTTACAGTAGACGCACATAATAGTCTTACAACACACAGCTAAGACTGGATGTTAAAACACTTGTGATTTGAATAAGGCTTTACAATGACATGTATAAAACCTGTTCACAGTATCATTTATACTCTATAGATCAGATGTTAAGAACTCCCATTGCTTTTTTTAATGAGCATTCACAGTCTTATTTTAGTGGCACATTGCTTGTGCTACGTTGGACCCCCACTCTTGTAGATCTTTTTATATCAACAAAGATCATTAGTGGCAAATGGTCAGGGTGGTTTTAGAGGTTTTGTTTGTATTGTCTAAACTGTATTGCCTAAATAATTTTGTCACCTTTATTGATATTTACTTGGAGTAAATCACATTATTTTGAGGCGTGTTTGAAATATTAGCCTCACAAAAGTTGACACTAAAGTTGAAATAGTTATTCCTCAAATTGAAAACTGCTGTTTAATACTTGGAGCAGCATGTTATTTAGTTTTTCATTGCTTATTTAGTAAAATTGCTGACTGTAACTTTGTAATGCTGCATGTATCCAATTATTGATCTTTAACAACCTTACTGGGTCATCTTTTCCTCTTTGTGCTTTCTGTTACTTTGGAAATTGTTAGCAAGGTAGATCTTGGTCTTTATAAAAAACACATTCCTCCCTAAACTCTCATGGAAGTTGAGAACGCCCATATTTACCTCTGAAAAGTTACACTAGACTAGGTAAAAATATTCTTCCAGGACATTGCCCTCCACAGGCTGATTGGAACTTACTTTAAGAGCGTCGTAGTAAAGCAGTTAGGCGGTCGGTTGACTCTGTAAGCCCTGGTCAGTGATAAGCACCTGGCTGGAGAGCTTTTTCATTTCCTCTGAAAGAACCCAATCTAGTAGTGGGTGCAACTCAGCACTAAAGAGACCTAAATACTCACTCTTCCCATCTCTTTCGCTACTTTAGATGCTCCCCTGACTCTCTCTCTCTCTCTCTCTCTCTCTCTCTCTCTCTCTCTCTCTCTCTCTCTCTCTCTCTCTCTCTCTCTCTCTCTCTCTCTCTCTCTCTCTCTCTCTCTCTCTCTCTCTCTCTCTCTCTCTCTCTCTCTCTCTCTCTCTCTTTCAATCATCCAATTACTTCCATGCATTCCTGACAGCTCGAGCTTGAACAGCTTTTCCTTTTAAAAAGGTTTTTCCCCTGCAAAAGTTTTTGATATTGCTTAAATGTTTCCCGAATTTGCAAATATAGGTTTCATTGTTTTTATTCAGTTTCCAGGATAGACGAAGTCAAAATAGTGCCTAATTGATGTGTAGGGAAGTGATGGGACTTTTTACTATGGGAAATGCATTCCTATTGAGCTTCTGTCGTTTTAACCATAATAACCTAAGCAAGACCACTTCCTTCAGAAGTCGCATAGCCAGTGATTAAAAACATCTGTTTGGTGAGGTTCTTATAGTTTTTTTACAGCACATTTGTGAACGAGTATCAAGTATAGCAGATGGCTCACAGATTAACGCCAATGCTTTTTAAATATTGTGCTGCCCAAGTCATCACCCAGTCTGAGCTACAAAAAATAACAAAAGAGCAACTTTTTTCTATCATGTGCAAGGGTGAAAAAGACAAAACCACCGAAAGACCTGCACCTGTAATTGTGATAAAATTATAGTTTTAGAAAGTATTGACTCATGGGGCTGAACACAAATTTAAGCCACATTTTTATGTACAAAATGTTAAAAACTATGATCATTAATATTTCAGCTGTAAAATACTTATATTGGCCTCTTTAAAAAAAAAAAAAAAAAAGCCCAATAAACTAAAGTATTCAGTTGGAAGCTGACAAAATGTGAAAAAGGTGATGGGTATGAATACTGAGGCAGTGTAGTGTTACTTTAGTCTCTTACATGAAGATATTTTACAGATTAAAACAGTATAAAAAAAAAAAGTAAACTTAATGTGCAGGAAGTAGTCAATTTCAGACACAGCAGGTCAATTTACAGCAAGCCTATTCACTGGAACCAGAGTTTGTTTTTTGGCTGACTCCTAATATTGTAGCAGTGCAGGTTGAAACACCACTTAGTGTGTTGGTTAGGGTGCCATGGTTTCTGTAATCCTTTATACCCTGATTTAAGCAGAAATATTGCATAATAGATACCTCTAAGTGGCTTCAAGTGTCAAGACAATTTTTTTTTTGCTGACCATGTTTTTTGTACTGCATAGCTCACTTTTCTAATTTCTGTCATTTATTCTCCGTTCTCCATGCACAGATTTACTGTCCTCTCAAAGTCTTGAGAGTTACTTTTTGCCTTTTCCTGGTCATTTTCTGTCTCTACTATCAGCAGGCGTTGTCTTTAAACCTGCTGACTCAGCAGTAGCTAGGATTGGCTTGCTGATAAATTGTCTTTGTTGTGACCTTTGTTGCTTTTCTGATGTCCATAACAAATTGCCTTAGGGTGTTGGCATGATCACGCTGTAGCAACACAGCACAAGAATAACAACAAGCTTGAACCAGCTCAATTTCACTCTATTTGTGTGTCTTTGTGCTGGTGCAGGAGACATTTTAATTAAAGGCAAGGGTGTCTTGTATATTGCAAATTTAACATGATCTTGCACGATTGCATTGGGGCCTAGATATATATATATATATATATATATATATATATATATATATATATATATATATATATATATATATATATATATATATATATATATATATATATATATATATATTTATTTATACATACCCAGCCTTGGCCCAAAAAAGTTCCCCCCTGGATTTAACCAAGCATATATAAGTATTAGCCTTTTAATCTACTGCATTGATGATTGTATTTAAGCTAAAAAACAGATACTTAACTCCAAATGATGCATGGAGTAGCTTTTCATTTATTATTATAAAAACAGCTATAGTCAAGAACACAACCTGTTATTATTTTTTGGTAATATTTTTATTATTATTTTGATTAAAGAAGTGTAGCTTTGGATAAAATAACCTTTAAGTAAATAAAAGTTAATTTGTATTAAAAGAAGCGGGAAACTTTTAAACTGGAGTATTATTTAGAGGGTGATATATTTATAATTTGTTGACAGTTTTTTGCCTGATGCTTAATAAACAATAAATTCCTCCAAAACATTTAAGACATCTGTTTTTGGGTATGCAAACATTATTAAAGTGCATTTTACTTCATTGCTTTTGCTCCATATTTCAACTGGAGTCAAGCCACTGGCACAGTTATCGATATTCTTAAATATGTGAATCCTCTCATTGTGATCTAATGGTGAGAGTAATAATGATGCTGCACAGACCTTAAAACCATCTTTGTTTAATAGTCTGTTCCTGCTGAACAAGCTCTTCTCAGCTATTTGCTACTGAAGTGAATTTTGTAGTTAAGTGCACTTTGATGTGCAAGTCTCTTTGCATTTCAGTTGTCAACATAGATTTTGCATGGAAAAAAATAAATGCATACAGGTCAGCCTGTTAGGTCATTAACCACAATTTTATATTCTCTTATACTTACATTTTTGAAGAACTTAGCTGCTGTTAGTTATTTTCTCATGACGTACTGCAGTCTTTCATAGTCTGGGCCTCACCCGTTTGACCTTTTGGGGCCCATCACACAATAAGTTCAGCATGATAGATGAGGGCTCTTGTCATGATCCAAGCTGAGACCGTCCAAGACCAGCTCTAAAACACTGAGCTACTCACACACAAACACACACACCATGCTGCAGTCGCAGCATTGCACCAGCTTACTCTCTCATAAAGTTCCAAGGGCATCGATTCAACTCTGCTTCATTAATATGTATTGGAAATTATTTTCTACTTTGTTAAAGCGAGTCCTGCTCCCCCTGAAGGCTAGTTCCTGTGGGAGTGTGTGCAAGCTCTTGAGTGTATAGTTTGAGCTGTACCATACATTCCAGATTTGTAATAAGTCATATACAATGGTTAGGATTTTGCTCCTTGTTATTACTTTACTCTGTTTACTTTCCCCTCTCTGTTGACAGTAACTTGTGTAGCTGGAGAATATGTTAGAATTCCCTTATAGTTGATATTTTAGAGACAAAGTTATAAATAATTTCTTAGGCTAATGTGATAAAGTTGGGTAAAGTTGTTGATGTGTTTTTGATTTGATTTTCTATTACCTGGAGCAAAAATATTTATGAATTTAAAAAAAATGTGTGTCTACGTTCATTCCGATTTTCTATATAAGAGTTTGCCCTCTTAAGTCTAATCAAACCTACTGTGTTGAATTTCTATGTTCTCAATGTGCGTATTAGTTTTATCTTGCTTCACAGTGTAAACAAAAGTCTAGCTGTAGATGTATCTTTACTTTCTGAACATTAAATGGAGC
>JAVLVB010001023.1:1602747-1612849 GCA_032876305.1 Orestias chungarensis | reverse complement strand
GTTTTAAAATCTATTCTTTGAGTGACAGGAAGCCAGTGCAGAGACTTGAGGACTGGACTAATGTGGTCATATTTCCTGGTTTTGGTCATAACTCGAGCAGCAGCATTCTGGATGTTCTGAAGCTGTCTTAAGGCCCGTTTAGAAAGCCCAGTGAGCAGGCCGTTACAGTAGTCTAACCTGCTAGAGATAAAAGCATGGACAAGTCTTTCTAGGTCTGGTTTAGAGACTATTCCTCTGTAGCAAACAGATGAAAATCAATGCAGTCCTCCAGGTTCTCACCAAATAACCTTTTGTAAAAAAATACCACAGTTTCCCTTGGTTTACACATAAACTTCAAACAAAAATAAAAAATGGCCACAATACTAATGTTTAAAACAGAAAAGGCAAAAATAAGCTGTTAACATTCTGGTAGTGCCAGGGGAAATAATTTTAAATGTCCATTCTCTGAGCTTCATAGAGCCAGTGTAAAGACTTCAGAAATGGGGTGATGAGCTCAATTTTCCTAGTTTTAGGTCAAATTCTAATCCAATACACTTTATTTATATAGCACATTTAGAACAGGAGCATGTCCACCAAAGTGCTGCACATATGAAATACGTGATAAAAATAAATAAATAAGACACAAAACAAACTAAAATAATATGAGAGAACAATAAAATAACACAATAAATAAAATAAGTAAAAATAAAAATAAGACAATCAGCTAAAACAGTAAAAGAAACATAGGACCATACAACTCATGCAGTGTTAAAAGCCAAAGAATAAAAGTGGGACCTCAGACGAGACTTAAAACACTCCACAGTGGGAGCAGTTCGAACATGGAGGGGCAGAGCGTTCCAGAGTCTGGGACCAACAACAGAGAACGCCCTGTCCCCCCTAGTCTAGTCTTAGGGACTGTGAGCTGGTACTGGCCCCCAGACCTCAGAGTGCGCAACGGAGTATAAAGATGGAGAATGTGAACAGCACCATTCTGGATCTGCTGCAGATGACTGATGGACTTTTAGCTCTAAAAATAGTTAAATCAATTTTTTTGCTATTTACCTGGAAAAACTTTGGTCCATCTATTGATATATTTGTTCTATGCATCAGATAAACACTTGAAGTATCATAATCACCTTGTAACATGCTGTGTATCATGGTGACTAATCATATAACTTATGATCTAAACTTGAGGAAGCATCTAGGAACTACGGTATAAAAGATGAGCCCTAGGATGGCACCTTGCAGTAACCCTGCTGTCACTATTGTGTGCACTGATGAAAAGTTACCTGCTGACACAAAGAAGTACCTTTTCTTTAGCTAAGACTTAACCACTGAGATACTGCATCAAAGATCCCGTTTTCTAGTTGCTTAAATACTATGTAATGGCCAATGGTGCCAATTGCTGCTCTGAGGCAACACTTTGTTAATTCTTCTGTCCTGGTGTATTATTCTGTGCAATCTTTGTCACATTGCACATTTTACAAGACAAGGATAGACATGTCTGGCAGAGACAATAGCCCAACAATGAACCAAATGTATGTGATGGGTGTTAATCAGATACCTGTGGAAGCTGCTGCTTCACAGCACAGGTTTTCTATGAAATTCCATTTCGTTTCTCAAAATTGATCAAATGTAGTCTTTCATCAGCAAAGAGAAGAATAGGCCTGTCACACTAAACGACAACAAACCACTACTCGAGGTTCATAAGGATAAATTCCTAAGACTTTGTCAAAAAGAAACATTTTATCCAAGGTTGCTAATAAATATACAAAAATGCTCCAGATGAATTTTTTGGGGGCTGACTCTATAGAACCAGCTAGAGACTAACAAAGATTTTGGAGAAAAAATACTGATGTTTTTAGCAAGATATTAGTACATTTTGTTGGTATTTTTTGTTTTTGTTTGTTGGTATTTAGCTGCAGAAAACAAAATTTTAATGAAACATGCTTAATGTGAAATATCGTATGTCTAATTACATTAATCGTTTTGCCTGTGCTGCAGTTATACTCCAGTGGCTGACCCAAGACACGTGAGCTCCTAGTTCTTTCAGTGATTGGTGCCACTGGGCATTTCCGGGTGTGTGCTTCCTGCCATTGTTTTTTTTCTCTCTTTTTTTGACAGGGCAGCTCTCTGACAGACCTGACACAAAGCTGCCCTCATTCGGGAGTTTGGTGATGCGAGGGTGACTTGATTAAGCTTAGCAGATCCCTTTCTAAGAAAGCTCAGTAGACCTGTTGACAAAACCACTTGATGGATTATAACAGGCAGAGTAACAGTTATAACAGTTGGAGATTGTAGCAAAGATTAATGAGATGTAAATGAAGGTACAAGGAAATGTTAGAAAGACTGAAAGATGCAAACTTAAATAAATAAATGTGAATATTATATTTCATAGATTCGATATATGAGCAATAGCTACTTTATTTATATTTTTCATTTTTACATATAGTTTGCCTTACAGGTTCTATAGACCTCTTTTTGATGAAATGTCAACCCTCATTTTATTGCAATCTGTTTAAAAATATGCCACCTTGAGTAGATTAATGAAAATCTACTCACACTTTTACTCCCTAGAGCAAGGAAACGGCACAGCAAACTACATTAGTATTATTAATGTACATCCAGATGCCTAAATTAATCCAAACTAAATGTGTAAATATTTTTCAAAAGGGGAAGAAATGCTGAACCTTTTTCTATTTGAAGAAATATCACAGTGAAAGATTTTTGCTCTAGAAGACATCATACAGAGAAAAGATGATTCTGACTCTACAGCCTATAAAAAAGGAGTTTTAAATGAAGGCATCAGCACTATCAAGATGGATAGGTCTTCGTTAATGCATTTATTTTTCCTTCAGTCACTGAGGTAAGAAGAGAGTCCTTTTTTCAACTCGGCCTCCACCCAGTATCGGCAAAGTAATGAAACCTAAGAGCAGAGCACTAAGCATGTTTATCTTTTTTCATGCCGTTATACTGCAACAAACCAAAATTCCTTGACTCGACCCCAAGATGTATTGAGGGAATCAGAGCTCAAAGCCAATTTCAAAAACATGTCCTCCATCTCCTATTTACTCATGAGTGTGTGCACTGAAGAGAAAACCTTGCTTTGGAGTATATGGGTTAAGATTTATATGCTTGATTTTTCCCCAGTACTGTAGAGAAGATTATGTACCAAAAGTGCATCAAGAGAGAATGGCTTCCCTTCTGGAAAATTGAAGAAAATAACATAGCAGCAGTGCATGCTAATTAAAAATACTTGTTACTGGAAGCTTTAGGTGGGTCAAATAAATCTGTTCAAACTGGCAAAAATGTGCCTAATTTTGAACAGGTCTGCAGAAAATTTAAAGTTCTTCAACTTGATAAAATCTTGGTGCAATGAAACAAATCCAATATGTCTGACACCGAATGTTCAAATTTATAACTAACAAGTTATTTATTTCACACAGAGCTGGAAATAAGTTTATGTCTGCTTGCAAATGTATACACTTTTTGCTGTTCTTTTGTACTTGAATATTTCAGATCTTCAAACATATTTCAATAACAAGCAACTGAGTATAATGAGAGCAAATACAAGAATCAGTATTCATTTTTTTGGGGGAAAAAAAGCTGTTCAAATAAGCCCTATTGGAAAAACTAAGGAATCCCTGCTTGTGCCACACTCTATGGCACAACAGCCACCAAAGGTTAGTAATAATTTACAACAATGTCAGTTTTAAAGGGGACAAATTTATACTTATTCTGTCTTTCAAAATTCTTTCAATTTAACCTCTTAGGCTTAAATTCTTTAACATTTACTAAAATATTAATCTTGAGGTTTCTTAAGAAGCAAGAACAACAAATGTGTCTATCCTTTTTTTTCTAAATTTATTGAAGTGTATAAATTGTTTTTTTTCAAGTTTGATTTTTGTAAAGATCAATGGTTGTTTCTTATCTTGTTTCCTTTTAAATTAAAAATAAATGTACAACTATTTAGTTTTTAAAAAATGTCAACGTTTTGTAAGTAACATTTTTGGTTTTAGGATGATAGATCAACTGGCCTCAATCGATTTAGAACAGAGTGAGGGCTTTACCTGTAAACAGTTGTTTCCACTCATTGATCCTCGCACTAGAGCACAAAACCTGACTGAAAGGCCCTCTTTTCCCCCAAACAAAGTTTTAAGGTTAAAGTTATTCTCTAGGGTTCAACGTTTAAAGAACACTCCAGTCCACTGTTGGGTTTTTTGAAACAATCATGGATTAGAAATTTTTTTATTTTATTTGCCACAGTCGGACTGATGACCAATAATAATAATAATGACACAAAATGAAGATGAAGCTGGACTATGCTCTGCCACTGTTGGCTTCTTGAAGATTACTTGTCTGGAGTTAAAAGGCTTCTAACCCTTTGAGAGACTAAATATTATGTCACACTTTGTCCTTAAGAATAAAATTATGCTATTTATTGGTTTTTTCCCTTTAAATTTTGTTTGAAATGCCTCACTGTACCTTTGCTGGTAGATAAATTATTCTTGAACATTAACCACTGGTCACGGAAAGTTATTCTAAGGGCTGAACTAGGCTAGCAGTGTGCACTTTGGACCCCTTTGATCTACCTAGTTGAAATGCATGTTCTCAGTAGTTTGTATAATTATAAACACAGCCATTTTTAAATCTCTTTAAAGATGTTAAATCAGATTCATCCCAAAAATCTGTCTCAGCCACTCCAGGATATTTACAGTGTGGTTTTTAGTTAATTCCATTGAGCTCTGAAGCATATGCTGTGAGCTTTTGTCCTGCTGAAAAATGAGCTAAAGTAGGTTATAACACTCTTCATATTTCACTCTGTTCTGAAAGGTCCGTGAGTTGATGCTGGTGAATAACATCTCCATAGTATAATGCTGTCTTTACCATGCTTCACTGTGAGGATGGTATCGGCCTGGTTTTGAACCATGCCTGGTTTTCTCTAAACATGATGCCCAGCATTCACATGAAAGCGTTCAGTCTTTGTCTAATCAAACTAAATATTGTATCTCTCATGGTCTGAAAATCCTTCTAGTGTCTTTTGGATAAACCCCTGCTATGTACCTTTTATGAAGGAATGATATTTATCTGCTTATTTTACCATAGACTCCTGATTGCTAGATTGTTGGTTGTCCTTCTGGAAGGTGCTCCAGTCTTCATAGAGAAATGCTGGTCCTCTGACTGAGTGACAGTAAGGTTTTTGGTTCCCTACCTAGGAAACTTCCCCCAATCACTCAGTTTTTGTTTCTTTAAAAATTATTGTACAGAAAGTACAAAAGTTGGTTTAAAAGCCGTTTTACAGTTTAAACATGCCAACAATCAGATACACATTTAACCCAATCTGTAATTTAAAATAACTCCACCACCCCTAAACAGGGAAATTGAAAGAATGTTGAAACCACAGCCAGAGAAAACATAAGTTTCAGATTGTATGGAAATTAAGTTTTGGACTACAAGGCTCTTTTTTTCATAAGACTTACCAGATCAGAACTTTTTAAAAGAAAATAAATTAAACTTTTGAGTTCAAATTGTCTTATTTTAGTATTTAGAATTGAAAAGAATAAAAATAATACACCTAAAAAAATTAAAGGTTGAAAAAAATCCTCAAGGGGCCTTTTCATTAGGCAGTTTAATCCTGAGCTCCCGCTTCATACTCCAACGTCTCTTCATCACCGTAGTCTGTCTCCACTTCTTCAGTTTGACCCGCTTCATTGTCTTCCACATCAAGAGCAATGTCCTTCATTTCATCCAGGTTTTTTCTCTTCCCCATCAGCCTCTCAATCATGTCTGCTAAGTACTGCACATGTTGTACCAGCTCCTACAGCTCTTCGTTCTCAGACTCTAGCTTGCTAATCTGTTCATCTCTGGCCTCGATGTCTTTGTGCAACTTCTCATTCTCCTGTAGGACGTTGTACAAAGCCTTTCGTCATTCATCTACTTCTTTCCAGTAAGATGAAGTGTTTCTTTGACTTTAAGCTGATATCCTTCACTGGACAAGCCATCTGGCAGAATATTACAGTCTTCTGTTTGTATGGATTTGACTTCTCCTTTGACCCTCTGAGGACCTCTGGATTGGTCCATTATCCAATGTTTCCGCTTGGTAATACCTTTTCCTGTCTGAGCTGATTTTGAACTTGTGTTGACAGCTGAAGGTTGGAGGACCAGCAGGCTTTGCATTTTTTGACCAACTGTCTTTTGAGATGGTGCAAAAAAGCCATTTATGTTCTCATTGGACCTCTGCTGCTTCACGTTTCCTAAGGAATTCATCTTTACAGAGATCTACTATCATACAAACCTTCTTATAATCCCAATCACTCAGTTTTAATGACTTTCCAGCTTTTAAAAGAGTTCTCTCTATCTTTCCTAATTTAATCTTCTTTTTTTTTCCGGGAATCTCACGTTTCAATAGGCTACATTGTATATGTTACAATTTTTACTTTAAGGTGGCAGCTAAAGGTTATGTACCATTTGCCGATTTGTTTAAACTTGTTTTCACATACGTAAACTTTTTTACACCTTACAAAGGTTAGATGGATTTATATCTTGATCCCCCTAGCTTTTTTTCTAATTCAGCATGTTTTTGTTTTAATATTCAGCCATCCATTAGCTCATACAATCCCAAAAGGCAGAGGGTGACTTTTGTCTTCAATGTCCTGCATGAGCATTGGCCTGCATTGTGTCCTGTGACTGCAGGCCTCGGTGAACGGATACAAAGGCACATGCAAGGGAAGTAATTAACCCTAGTATATAAACATAAGGACTTGAATTTTGCATATGGAGAGCAAACTTTCACATACCTTTTAAACCTAAATGACACAGAGATAGAAAATTGAAAAAAAAGCTTTTAGATCAAAAAACCTGTACATGGTCTTGTAGTAAAACTTTACAGATGATGAAGAGAATAATACATATGCCACCGTGGTACACATTCAGGCAAGGATCTTGAATCCTTGAGAGTCCTCGGGAGCTACTTTCCTGCTTTTCTTAGATGAATTTCTGCTCCACCACAGCTGGATCAAATGATTCAGCATGCCATCACATTTGGCAAAAGACTGACAACAAGCCATTTGGTTCATTCTGGTAAGTTGAAGCAGAGTTGTATTTAAAACCAGCAGGGCAGTAGGTCTCAAGGAATTTGGTTGAGATCGCTGTGTTAAATTCACACGTCAAACACCCCTACTTTGAATCCATATTGGGTTTGCCCTGCCTGCCATTGGTTGTTTGCAATTGCAGAAACAAATTTTTATCTCATGTAAACAACAATTGCTACTTTCTAGCCAACACACTGTACTCTGATTATCATCCTAAAAGGAATGCTGATGGTTGCAAATGGATGGCCTGGTGTTAGGCCACATCTTGGATTAATGAGGCATTTGTAATATCTCACATGTTTTTAATAGTATCCTCTAAGAATGTGAGTATTAACATAGGTTTTCAGAAAGTAAAGGATAAATGAACTATATAGTTCCAGATTTATGTAGACTACACTTAGCCAGGTGTTTGGACTTTCAGTGAAGCATTAAAAATGGTGGCCACTGTCCTAACATTGTAACTTTATAACTCATATAAAACTTGTTGTCTTTCATTTTGTACAAATGTTGCACAAAAATTAAAGTAAACATCCTCTTGATATTGAAATGACAACGTAAAAAAATAAAATAGGCCTTTTCTTGTTTTTGATAAATCTGGTTCAGTGTATTATAGAGATGTTGGTTAGTCAAGCCTTTTTAGGTTGTGGTAGTTTTACACTGTAGTAATTTAAATGCAACATTTCTATTCAATGACATTTCAATATGGATTAACTTTGTTCCAAAAACATCTCAGTTGTTTTAAATTGTGAGGTTGCAGTAAATACTGGGTCTTACAAGACTCAACAAATACAAATGTTAACTTTTAATATTTTATCCTAGCAATAGAGGAGTCAATGACAGGATATGGCACAATAATATTCTCATATTTTGGTATATTCTGTTATCTAGATTTTATTTACCTTCTTAGGACTTGGGTGCAAAGTAGCTCTAAACCATCAGTGCAAGGCTAATAAATATAAAAGAGCTGCCCTAAATGGAAAATATCTAATCTAACCACAGCCAGAAGTATATGTGTTGATACCCCTTTTGTTGTAAAAAAAAATAATAAAGAGAAAAAACAGAAACCTATATACCCTCCGCTTAATCTAGAACCCATTTTCCCTCATCACACTCCCTGCCATTGTCTGTTGTCTCTGCCTGTCGATGTTTTGGTGGTTATCGATATCCAGGGAAGGGTGTTTTGGCCGGGGCCTGGGCACTCTGGCTCGGGTCAACCTATGCTGGAGGTCAGTGAGCCCCCGGGAATGTGGTTTCCATTTCCACACCCAGATTTGCTACAATGTAGCATGGCCTTTGGGCTTGTCGCAGCGGTTGCCTTGGGAGCTGCATTGTGGGTGCTCTATTTTTCTTTGGGGGCTGGTGTGGTTGTCCCGGTGGTGAGCCTCCCGCTGCTCTGTGTTTGGTGGGGTGGCTTTGGATGTTTGCTGTTCTGTTCTCCCAAATGTGGGCCTCGGGTCCTGGAGACAGATCTATAGCTATTAAATAGCTTTGTTTTGCAGAAACTTTATATACATAAGCACCTTTACACACACCCACTGGTGTTTAGATTCAGTTACTCCGATTCAGTTGGCCCTGAGTTGGCCTACAGTTGCTAGTAATTATTGTTTCATATATGCAAGTTTATTTGTCTTGATAGCTTTCTGTCTTTTCTTGTATTTATTTTTATTAGATAAAATTGTTCACCTCTTTCTATTGATGCAGATGTGAATTTCTAGGGTGTTCATTTGTTTTCTCTTCATCATTCTCTCCCCTGTATTAATTTTTATTTCATACTATTTATACCTCTTTCCCCAACCCTCTTCCTCTGTCTTCCTTTTTAATTCCATCTTCATTACATTTGTATTGACCCCAAGAGGTTTCTGATCCCTAATGCTACACAAGAAAAGGATGCTCATCTTCACTTTAACACTTGGACAACAAATCGGAATGCCACACTGCAGGGGAGGACAGGTTAAATAAACAAAAATATGAAACCAGAGATTTTCCATATTTAACACAACTTAGCTTTTCGTTTGATGATTGATTGAAGCCAAATTATCTGTGACCTGAAATGTCATGCCTGAAAGATTATGTTGTTAGATTTTGTAAGTAATCTCTGCAAAAATGAATTAAATGTATATCCTAACATGTAGCTTATCTCAGTCTTCCTGTACAAACTGAGATTTTTGTAGTTTGAGTGTGATGAGAGCTTTTAGTAGAAAATTTGGGGTTATTTTCTTCTTGGAGGACAGATGACCTGTGACTGATGTAAAGTATCTTGGGTCAGGTAGACCATTTTCCCACTGAGTGAAAAATGGACAAAGAATCACACTTTAAGAGTTGAGTAAACACTGTGGTATTTTTGTTGTCAATATAACAATATATCAAATAAAAATAAATACAAAAAAATGACAGTAAGCTATCAAGAGATGAAAAGTACAGAAAGGGTCTGGTGAATGTATGGAATTATAGTCAGCAGGACTATAAACTCCGCTTCCTCTTAAATGAAGCCATCTACATATGTTTGCTATTGATATTAGATATGACCAGCAGGTATAAACCAATAAACAGAGCAACCTGATGCATTCCAGACATTTTACCATAGCTATCTCTGCCAGTACAAAAAATGTTGCACATTGTACAAAGTCACATTAGACTGTTTTTTTTACTAAGCTGGACCACGATAATACAATGATAAAATTATTTGTTCTTGCTTTGACAATAGTTAAAAACATATGTCCTCTCTTTATGTTGAAAAAATATTAGAGACAAATAGGTTAAGCTGTGCCATTGCATTGATGTTATGGTAATAGTAAGCTTGATTTTCACCTGTAAATTTATCATTATATACGTCAGGGTGTGAGTGTGCATTAAAACAATCCCCACGTTTTTCTGTTTCGCATCCTTTAATAGTGTTTGCATCCATCCAAAAAATCAGTTAGACACAACATGTAAAAGCAAAATTCAGCTTTACCTGTGGACTTCACATCTGCCTTCAACACCATGATTCCTCCGACTCTTATTAATAAACTCTCCTCACTTGGACTGAGCTT
>JAVLVB010001023.1:1579880-1602647 GCA_032876305.1 Orestias chungarensis | reverse complement strand
TGGACTTCCTGACCAACAGGCCGCAGTCTGTGAGGATTCACAACATCTCCTCCCCCACCATCACCCTCAGCACTGGCTCCCCTCAGGGCTGTGTGCTGAGCCCCCTCCTGTTCACACTGCTCACATATGACTGCTCGCCTATCCATCCAGGCTGTCATATTGTGAAGTTTGCAGACGACACAGCAGTGGTTGGATGCATTACAAACAGTGATGAGTCCAGCTACAGGCAGGAGGTGGAACACCTGGAGGGTTGATGCAGAGATAACAACCTCTGCATTAATGTAAAGAAAACCAAGGAGATGATTGTGGACTTCATAAGGGGCAAGCATGCCCACCTCCCCCTGCACATGGGATGATCTGCGGTGGAAGTGGTCAACAGCTACAGATACCTGGGTGTACACCTGAGTAACAACCTCACCTGAAGCAACAACACTTCCATTCTGGTCAGGATGGCGCACCAGCGGCTCTACTTCCTCAGGAGGTTGAGAAGAGCTGGACTCGGGAGCTCAGTTCTCACCTCCTTCTACAGAAGTGTGGTGGAGAGCGTCTTGTGCTCCAGCATCAACGTGTGGCATGGAAGCTGCTCTGCTGCAGACAGGAATGCTCTGCATAGGGCGGTGAAGGCTGCACAGAGGACTGTTGGAGTCAGCCTCCCCAGCACCCCAGACATTTACACCTCCAGATGCAGGAATAGGGCCTCCGGCATCATGAAGAACCCCACACACCCAGCACACTCACTTTTTGTCCCGCTCGCCTCAGGCAAGAGGCTGCGGAGCATCAAGTGTAAAACCACCAGACTGAGAAACAGCTTCATTCCTGAAGCTGTGAGACCCTAAAACACATGCAAGGACAATTAGAAATGAAAAACACTTTCTCATTTAACCGGCACTGTTCACTTTAAAATGTCACTTTAAAATGTCAATTAATATGTCACTTTCACTCCGAATTTTCATTGCTGCTATGTCCGAAGTCCCATATTGTAGATTCTGTGTTCATATTGTATATTCTGTGTAGTCAAATCCTATTTCTCGTATAGTTCTTTATATTTAATTATATTATTTGCTTTCCGATTTTCAATGCTGCTATGTCCGAAGTCCCATATTACAGATTCTGTGGCCATATTGTAGATTTTGTGTAGTTCAAATTCTATTCTCGCATAGTTCTTATATTTTATTATATTATTTAAAATTGCTATCAGTGTGTAAACTGGACCGGGGGATTAGAATTTCGTCCCACCTCATGTACCACATGTGATGTGATGACAAATAAAAATTCCTTGATTACTACTACACTGATTTAATCAAACAGCCTGTGCTGCCTGCTTCATCAGATTATAGTGATGTTAAATTCATTTTTACTGTATTCTTAACTTTATGTATACCATGCAAGAATATATATGTTTTGATGTACTTACTGTATATCACTCGGCTACATGATCCCAAACAGAAGTATAGTACTTATCCCAAATACTAATTCATAAGCAAAGTTGTCCTGTTGTGTTGCCGTTAATGATTAAACACAACAAACTTAAAAGTCTAGGCCCAGCTGTTTGAAAATGCCTGCCAATTACTGTGGTGCTTTGAAAACCCGGTGTTTAGTTAGATGTTACTTGTTATAATACATATAATACATAAAATCACCCCATTAGAAGTTTATTTATGCAGTAAAAATAAAGGATGTTATATAAGCTTTGAGCGTAGCAGAGTTTTTCCCACACTTAACATGTGCCAAGGGTCTGTCTGCCTGGGGATGTTGGGCCTTCCGCTGTCGGGTCCATTTGTTCTTGTGCTGTTCTTGCATCTCCAGGTGACAAATTTGTTTACATACACCCACTCAACACAAACACAATTATTACTGCACATACGCTTCACCAGCCTCACATATACACAAACACACAAACCGACATGCATTTAAATGGTTGAAGGTCGTACAAATGGAGGTTACTTATACCATCACTTTGGCCTACCTGCTTTGATGCTGCAGTCTAGCATGCAGTTGGGATACCATGTTACAATGTTTGTTTAATAAAGCTAATTTGCCCTGCAACCATCTGACAGTGACATGTTTAAAAAAATATTGATGAAATGTAAACATATATTATTGAGTTGGGAACAAACACAGAGTCAGATTAATGTTTCCAGAATTCTGAATCTTCAGGTATTTCCTAAATCCTGTTGAGAAAAATATACATGTCCATCAAAACAAACCAGTTATGAAAGTCTGGGAAGTTAATATCAATATGAGTCCACAAAATCCCTTTTTCTATATCAGTCTTGCTCCTATATTACAGCTGTACAGTCTGTGAATGTGCTGTAGTTAATTCCACAGGATGATGGCCAGACTGTGAGCTTCTATTTGATTATAATCCCTCTCCCCATCGAAGATCAGGTCTTCTGATTGCTTTGTGCTTTGTTTGACAAGATTAAATCCTTTTTTCCCTTTTGTTACACAAGAAGATTGCGTTAGATAAGGTACTCCTTGTAGAGTTTTATTTGAACCACTGCACTACTAGACACTCTAGTACAGACAAATGTCAGGCCACAGATATTTTTGTTTTATAAATTCTGACACTTTCTCAGGTGATAGTTAAATCTGG
Source organism: Orestias chungarensis (assembly GCA_032876305.1). Taxonomy (NCBI): domain Eukaryota; kingdom Metazoa; phylum Chordata; class Actinopteri; order Cyprinodontiformes; family Cyprinodontidae; genus Orestias; species Orestias chungarensis. The sequence goes on along the minus strand of JAVLVB010001023.1, from coordinate 1,600,051 downwards.
TGACATTGTAGCTGAAGTCTTCTCAGCTGTGATAAAAGTAAAGATGAATAACAACTGCCCAAGTAACTTGCTTGTCCCCAGTGACTCCATATGTTCACAAAATAAAGAGGTTCTGCTACTAGATTAGGATCCTACAGCAGCTGCAACATGAGACACTGCCAAGTCATAGAGGATTATTGCCCTTAAAGTCAATTAGCACAGAACTGGTGAATCAGCTTACTGTTTTTGAATGTTCTCTGCAAGAAATTTCAACACAACCAGATACACACACAATAATTTCTTTTTCAAAACAAGCTTTAAGAATGTTTTAATGAAAGCTAATGTGTAAAATGTTGATTTAATCTAGGACTAGGGCTGTGACGCATTTCTGTTGCAATAAAGAACAAGCTCAGCTGAAAGAGAAACCCTGAGACGGACTGGTCTGTGTATGTTCAAACCCTCTTCTACGGTTATGAGAAATGGAGAGGATTTAACATTAATGATGACACTCATTTACACTCATTTACACCATGCGACTGGATGATTGGGCCCATCGAAGTAGTGTACATGGCAAAGAGGAGGAGGCCCAACACTGAGCCTTGCGGCACCCCTGTGGTGAGGTGGTGTCAACTCGATGTTTGGCCTTGCCATGCCACCTTGAAGGATCGACCGGTGGGGTAGGATTCAAACCAGGAGTGTGCACTACCCTCAATGCCCATGTCTGCCAACTTGGTAAGTAGGATGCTGTGGTTTACTGTATCAAATGCAGCTGAGAGGTCCAGTAGGATGAGAACTGATGATTGAAAATTTTTATCCTCAAATGATGCCACCTTTGCATGGAAGATGCATTAATAAGTTAAGCACCATAGTTTAGTACGTCAACAATGTACCAAGTTATTGTCATTACAGTTCTCCCACGACTGAAGGCTGTGTGTGTTATATTTTAAACTTATTAAATTCATTTGTGTCTTGAAACTCTAATGATGGGATTAGCACTGGTTGTAGAATAGTATTTACGTATGCATTGAGACTGCATACAACTGCAACAGGTATTTTGGTAAGGGACATATCGCCCCACTACCTTCGTCCTGCCTTTACTAAAAGATGGCCGGTTTCTCATGTGTTCAGGGACCAGTTCTGCCCGTCAGGTTTATAAAGTATTTTCAGGTAGGAACCACTTTTATATATTATTTCATTATTATTGGCAGTGTGAATTGGAACTCAAACAAATTTCCCTGGCTAGGAACAAAGTGGAGACAGCACCCACAAAGCAATCAATGAAGGCTCCTCCTTCCTAGCTAGCTAACAAGCCACAGTAGCCTTATTGCCTGAGTGTTTTTGTATCTTGGAGGAACTTGAGTTATATTTCAAATTTGTTGTGTACTCTGTGTTTACTAAGCAATGGAGCCAAAAAACCCTCTTGTGGTTACCCAGTGCTGCTCTGCTCTAATTCTGTCAGCTGTAAAGGATGGTGCCAGGTGACCAGATATGATAGATTTTGCTGGTGAAGTTAAAGTGGGGGAGGAGTTGCTCAGTGGAGGAGAGTGGCTGCAGGAGCAGAAGCTGTGGCCAAAGTTGAGAAAGGAAAGACTGATACTAACACTTTGCAGACATTGCTCATACCATCAAATGTTCCAAATAATTTAATAGACAGAAAGTTTTCAAAAGTTTTCTATTGCTACAATCAGACAAACTATGGGGTAATGAAAAAAAGTCAGTTTTCAGGGATTTACTGCATATATGTAGCCAAAGGGTACAATTGCAGTTACCTTGTACAGCTTCCTTCATCACTGATCTAGGAGCCCCAGCAGTCCCAGAAATGGATTGGAAGAGATTACTCCACTTCCCTGCATCAAAAACGACGTGCCCAGGGGCAAATTTGATTGGTTAAAACACAGTAAACGTGGATGTTTTCCATGAGGAAGATTGGAACCCCACAGCAATGCTTCGTGGAGCAGGGTTCATAATGCATATTTATACCTGTGGTCTGTAGACCATTTATACCCCTTACAATTTCATTTATGTGCCTCTCGTTATCTGCTCACCCTCGGCTATGTTGCTGGTTTATGCCGGTAGATTTGTTTTTTTATGCATTTTATTCAATTATTTTATTCTTCTCACATTGTTTGTGGAAATCTAGTGAAATTGCAAGGAAACAATCTTTATGAGCAGACATTAAAAGTACTTATTTTACTGAGCTGTTTTGCTCCTCTTCAACAGTTTGTATGAAATAAAAAACTGTCCAGAAGACGGTCATTGATACATGTCAATGTGACAACTCTGGTTTTCCAGATTCATGTTTCCACACACGAAGTAGGACAGTTGTATTTGATGTAGCGTCGCTACTGTGATTTGGACAGAGGTGGGACCAAGTCATTATTTTGGAAGTCACAAGTAAGTCTCAAGTCTTAGCGCTCAAGTCCCGAGTCAAGTCCTATGTCTTAATGTTTGAGTTTCAAGTCCTTTTGAGTCCTTTCAAAAACAAATATTTATACAGATAATGTTTGTTTTTAAGATCATGATTTATTTTTCAAAACTTTTTGTATGAAAAATCCTTCAAACAATAGGAAACAAATGCAAAAGTAATCAATTACTTAGAAGTGCTGACATTGTATTTCTATTGCATTTTGTATTACTATAACTACTTCCACGGCAGTTTCTGTCCTGTCCAGGGAGTCACAAGAAATACATAAACTTAACAATGAAGAGGGTTGTGCTTTTTCTGTCATTCTGTAATGCATTTGCAAAAAAGCTAAAACAGCCAAAAGTGTGTCAGTCATTTCTGCAAGATGGGGACGTAATATGATGCAACCATGCCTGAAAACTTGCTCCACTGGATATATATATATATATATATATATATATATATATATATATATATATATATATATATATATATATATATATATATATATATATATATATATATATATATATATAACATAGATAATAATAGTTATGTAAATGTTCTTATAATAATATTATTGAATATATTATTCATTAAACCAGCAGGAGAAGAAGCAACAACCTATGTTTCAATGTGTAATGGTTTTTTGGTTTCTTGTAATTACTTCCTGCTTCCTTTTGTTTACCATGATGCCTAGCGGCAGTTTTGTCAACTTTTGTGACACCATGAGTGAGATGGAAGCTTGTTATATTTAATTCCTTTGTGCGTCAAATGAAATCTATATTAATGTGTTGAACTTGATTAATCAAAAGTAATCATTGACCTAGGCAAGCTTCGCCATGAACCCCCATTGTTTGAGCTTTTTTTGAAATTCTCTGAGGGACAAACCTATCACGTCGGCAGCGAGCGTCTGTAAAGTTTGCAGAGCAAGCGTCAAATAGAAGAGGGGGAATCCGTATCTAACGGGGAAACGTGAATCGAAAGATCTGCTTAGTGAACGACAACAAGGAGAGCTGGCGATTCTGACGAAGAAAAAAAAACTAAACAATTACAAAACTTTGCTTTTAGTCCAGGGCGGAAACAGCTGACTCCATGTTTGACAGTTTGTATTCGTTGTTAACCCTGCAATTTGATTGGTAGTCAGTTCAAAACCACTTGGATCTAATCTGATTGGATGTTGTGCTGCCGGCAGATAGCAACCGCAGATGAAAGAGAGAGCGGTCCGTGTCAATACAGTTTTTAAATCTATGAGTTTTTGAGAAAAATAGCGAGTCTTTTCGAGTCAAAATGCTCAAGTCCAAGTAAAGTCACGAGTTACTGATGTTAAAGTCCAAGTCGAGTTGCAAGTCTATTTATATTTCTCAAGTCGAGCCTAAAGTCACCAAATTCATGACTCAAGTCCGACTCGAGTCCAAGTCATGTGACTCGATACCAGACCTCTGAATTTGGACATTTTTCTTCCAACAAAAAAAGTGCAACTGGGCTTTAGGTCACTTGGATCTAATCTGATTGGATGTTGTGCTGCCGGCAGATAGCAACCGCAGATGAAAGAGAGAGTGGTCCGTGTCAATACAGTTTTTAAATCTATGAGTTTTTGAGAAAAATAGCTAGTCTTTTCGAGTCAAAATGCTCAAGTCCAAGTAAAGTTACGAGTTACTGATGTTAAAGTCCAAGTCGAGTTGCAAGTCTATTTATATTTCTCAAGTCGAGCCTAAAGTCACCAAATTCATGAGTCAAGTCCGACTCGAGTCCAAGTCATGTGAGTCGATACCACAACTCTGAATTTGGACATTTTTCTTCCAACAAAAAAAGTGCAACTGGGCTTTAGGTCATGTCCTGTTGGCTGGACACTCCTGTAGGGTTTTCTGGTAGAGAGCATAATTCCTGTTTTCCTCAGTTATTACAAGCTCTTCAGACTTAAAGGAAGCAGAGAAGCTTCAAACCCCAACATTATCTCCTGAATGTTTCACTGTCAAAATGATGATCTGCTCCTCAAAGACAGCTGGTTTTAGGTCGGATGTAAGACGAAATGCACAAATCTTCCTTTTTTTATTTATTTTTTCCAATTCCGAGATTGTCCTTACTGTTGTTTTTAGTCAGTAGATTTTGTCTTTTGTATTCTTTCATGGAGGCTATTTTTCAGGTTTATCTCTGCTACACGTTTTGTCTTGTTGTCAGTTCTTTGCATCCCCAACTCATATAAATTATTTTTTAACATTAATGTTCTATAACTTTATTTTCTATTATTTATTTTATCTCCAGGCTAGGAAATGACCAGCTCAGGTTTGGCATGTTAAATATTTAAGCTTTGCAAAAATGTTTTTAATATTTACCGAAAATCCTTGATGTACTAAAAAGGAATCAGTTTTTATGCATGTCCATTGTTTTTTGCCTTAACAAATATTATAATTATATGTTATAACTGCGGTTAAACAAACCACAAACAACTGTTTAGTTTAAACACTTTTATAGCACTCTAGTTGTTTAACTCTGCCGGAAGAAGAAAATGACTTTGGACTAGAGGGAGCAATTAACCTTCTTTGTGGTTTAAAACACAAAATAAGGTAAAAATGGGTTAATAATTCAATTTGAGAGCAACTGTATGACTTTGTCTACATGGAAAAACATCATATATAAAAAGATGAGACGTAGAGGTATCTAAACCATCACACAAAGGAAGCACCCTAGAATCCTGATACTAAAAAATGTACGCAAATAAAGGCTGGTTTTATGTAAATGTTTCAGTGTAAAATAATGCTGATGTAATAGCACCATAAAAAATAAATGTGTATTAGGGCTTCCTACAAAAGGATACAATCTAAATGATGCTACATCTTGCTTTGTATTTTGGCTGCGCTTTAATTACTGTTTGTCAATTGATTCGCTTTAAATCATCCTTGGACGTCACCAATAACTAAACATTCCTTGTGTGACATGAGGAATTTTAAAGGCAGACTGAAAGTCGGTATCTTTATTAAACATGGAATGAAAATCAAAGGCCATTATTGTTATTTTTTCCAATGAATAATAATCATACCTAGAAAACGTAGCTGCAATTTCCTGATGGATTAAAACTATTAGAGGGATCCCTTTATGGGCATTTAACTGCTGTAAGATGAACAATTATGACCTCTGAGGTCATTGATTAAATTGGATCTACATGTTCTGTCGAGCAATAAAGTGTCTTATCTGTTGTAGAGAGAACCTTGAAGGTACAGCCACTGATTTGCAGTGCTTTAGCTTTTTGACTGACATTGAATCCTACAACGGTGAACAATGCCATAATAGCATTGGAAATCTTTGCAGATACAATTGCTCACCGCCATTATGTACCCAGGCCTCTTATGCTTTTGTGGAGAAGACACAAAATTGCTGTGCTATTATCGAACTATTCCCCTCCTCCGCTCATCATCTCTTCTTGAATAAAGTTGCCCCCAGAGTGAGATAAGCAGGGAGTGTGAGAAAGACAGCTTTTTTCCCCCAAAGATACCAAGACAAAGCTGTGTTGGTTATCAGAAAGAATGATAAGGAAAGTTTTTGTGAATGATGCGTACGTTTTTGTTTTGTATCTGTCTGAAGAACTGTGCTGGGCAGATGGGTATAGTTGAGTTGTTTTTTGATTTAACAGAGATTGTAACTGTTTTCTGTCAACGCAATCTACCAAATCTGTTGCCATTCAGCATTTAGAGTCTGTCCTTTGCCTATTTTATATTCTATGTAGTGTACATAGTTGTTCATGATGTCCCATAGGAATCCGTTCCTTTAAGTTAAACGGCTCCTATTTTATATATTAAAAGAGAAAAATAAATTATTTATCAAAGTCAGATTTTACTTTAAATTAAATAAATTTACATCTACATGCATGCTTTTATCCAAAGCAACTTACAAAATTAAAATATATGCAATGAAGGATTTGATTCATTAACAACCATTAATGTAATAGGTATCCATCTATTCATCCGTCTTAATTTCTCCCAGAGAAAGAACTATTTAGAAAGAACTAAAAAAGAGGAGGCAGCCTTTAGTTTAGTCATTTGAGAAAAACGTTTTGATACAGAAGGTGAGCAAAGTCTGTTAAGTAGTCTTTAGGTATGTAAAAACATACAAAAGAACTAAATAAAGCTACTAATAATAAATCCAGAGTTGAATACAATAATGTTTAACGTCTCTACCACTCTCTTTGGCATTTAAAGTAGGACCTTGCTGACTAAGTTTTAGATCTTAATTTAAGGATGGAAGTTTTGGAGAAGCAACAAAAGAAGGAATTCAAAGTTTAGAAGACAACAAAAACTCCTTTTACCCATTTCTCAGAATGGTACAGTGCCTAAGTGAAAGAAGAACACTTTACTGTGATCTGGATCTCATTGCCATGTCTCTGTGAACCCAACTTGGTCTGTTTAAGCTGTCTTTGGAGGGAACTGTGGACCAAATTAAGCAAAATTTTGAACCAATGTAACACAAAAACTTAGCAGAAAAAAAACAACTGTAAAATGACCAAAAAGATTTATCACACGGCTTTCCTTTTGATCAAGCCCCTTCCACAGGAAGAAACACTGATTGGTCAGTCTGAAGTGGCCTTATGGAGATATTTGGCCATGTCAGTTTGAAGAGAATATCAGAAATGTTTTAAATATTTACATGAAATGCCCTGTTTTTACATTTAAAGTTCCAAACAGATGGAAATTTTAAGGAATAAAATAAAAGTCTACATTTTGAAGTTTTAAAATCTAATTCTAAATGGTCAAATTACATCTTGAAATATTTGTTAAAGCTTTCTACAATAGAACTTCTCTTGTCTTCAAATTTCGTCCTTTAAGCATATTACATCATTGCATTCCATTCTGGACGTTTATTGGTTTTATCATTGTTTGTTAGGGGCTGTTTTACAAATCTAGGTTGTTGTTTTTTTAGGATAATTGAAAAAAAAAATAGATTATTGGTCAAGTTTAAGATGTTTATGATCACTATGTTTTCCTTCATTAATCAATCCATCTTTCTTGGTCATTTCAGCCCACAATCATTTGTCTGCAATTGTGATTGAAACCATGTGGCGTTTTTCTTTTCTCCACTCACATATTACCCTTCCTCTTCCTTTTTGTAGTCCCTCTTTTATATCCCAAGAGAGAAGTCTGGGTCTTATAAACATGGAGAGCCCAGAACAAATCAGTGTATTGATCCTTAAATGTATCCCTCGCTTCTATGATCGTCAGCAGAAAACAAAGTGTTTATTAAGCAAAACCTTCCTAGTCTTTCTCTTCACCCTACACCAGTGCCTTATAATTTGCTCTATTCTGTTCCCCTAAAGGAGAGGCTGTTCTTTGGACCTGTTCAGCCAACCAAGATTGGTTGTTTCTTCCAATTACGTTTCTTTAAATGTTCTACCCGTCAGGTTTCCTTACTTTATTTTATTCACACCCTTTGTCCTGAATAAGTTGTCGTATTGGGCCAATTTAAAGTTTTACTCTGTTATACCCAAAGAGGAAGCACAGAGCCTACTTATTATGATGCACTGCAGAAAAATAACATGAAAGAAAGTGTTGCATTATATGTTCAAAGAAAAAACCTGAATTTAATTGAAATGGAAAGCACTGGCTTCTTAATCTTAAAATATATCGGCTCTGATTAGATCACAAAGGGCTACAGAGGTGGAAGGGAAGCTTTGGAGTTATAAAGGTAAAATGCAAGCAAACGTACAATGAGAAAACTCAGGGACAAGTAGGTTGGGAATGAATACCAACAGAAGATTATGATTAAACACCAAGCTCAAAGCTAAAGACATTCCTGGATCTCAAGAATACATCTCTCTGGTCAAGGCAACCCTGTATTGATAAGGTAATGAATGGAGTCAGAAGTTCTGCAGCAGAGCAACCAGCCTTTGCTTTGACAGACTGATTGGATCCATGTCATTCCTAGCCGCAGGGCTCCCAGGCCTTGCATAATCAATCATCCATTAATGAAGTAAGTGGCTGTGGAAGGATATTAAATGTTAATTGCTGTAAGGTATTGATAACATTCATTGATCTTCTAGATAACTGCAATCAGTGAAAACAAAGATACAGTATAAGAGAGTAAGCTCACTTTGTCCAAAGCTGGAGATAAACAATGATGTATGGATATTTGGTTGAGACTTTGTTGCTCTTGTTTCCTTTTGTCCACTAGATAATCTTCTCTATTCATGAAAAGATTTAGGCCTTTGTACAAATGATCAGCTAATGATGATTATTCATTTTCTGATTTACATTTTTTTTTTTTTCCTTGATTATAATTTTTATTTTCTTGCTGTGATTCCTAGTTGAAAATGATACCTTTTACATTTGCCTTTTAAGGGGCATAAAGAGTGATGGTGTAGGTCCAGCTGCAGCTTTTACTGAGAGTAATCCGACAATTTCAATGGAAAGCAAGTAATTTTATACCACCCTTATTTGAGAGAGTCATTGTGCAAATAGAACCTTATTCTATGAGTTACATTTTCAATTGTGTTGTGAATACCATTTTTATTAACGTTTTTATTTGTGCTTTAACATGGAAATGTTAAAGCACAACTAACTTGCTTTTACACTTTAGCCTTTTTGCAATATATATATATATATATAAATATATTCTAAATTTTCATTTCCTTACTGGCATGATTTATAATTTACATATTATTTGTGCTTGATGGGGAATATATGCATAATATAGTTACCTAAAACTTTTATTGAAAAATCTTTAACTTGATCGAACTCTTGTTTGACATAGAAAATCAGCTTATATTATCAGCACTGCTAATATACAGTGTGTATATAATTAAATGTGTAATTCTTGAAACTTTGGAAATAGGGCAGGGGAAACAAATAGAGATAAAACAAGTTTTATTTGTGTGAATAGAGTGGGATTGTGTTTGTATGTTCTAGCATTTCTCACAATATAAAATGTAGCATTTTCCAACTAACAAAATAATAATAAAAAACCCCAAAAAATATAGGTATGCACGGGTAATGGTTTGGTTTAGGCTGTGGGTCATGGTCAGGTTATAGCAATTCATGTAACACGAATTAACATCTGGGTTAGATATGACTGCAATAAGCAAAACGTATTAAAGTTAATACAAAGTTCTATGTTGGATTACTGAGAATTACCAGTGTATTTATTTGTGTCTACACACTTGTGTGGTAATTTGCTATCTGAAAATGTCAAGTTGTTACAATTATTAAAAAGGTAGTAACCTCACAGGACTAATTGAGAGAGCATTAAGGGGTTGTTAAACTTGGCTCCTATAATCTCAGTGGACACACATACAACAGGTACCACAAAAAAGTAGCTATATGGCTGAAGTAAGTTGGTGGCAAAGTACAGAACCAGTAGCCCTTAGTATGACGACAAGCATTGTTGTTGGGTACTGAAAAGTCTTACCCAACCTTACAACATATCCTTCAGTGTAGGTTAGGCATAGAAACTATCCATACTTGCACCCACATTGAAGTGTTTCCTGTATACTTTTTTTAGCATTTTTTTATAGATATTTTGTGGTTAAATATATTTTAGAACAGATGAATTTCTCTTACATTTTTTAAAGAACTAAACCTTTACTGCAACTTTGAAAACTTGATGTCTTGATATTCAGTAGTTGACCTATGTCTACTAGGAATAGAAGATAGCAGAGTTAATCAGACTTTTGTTTGAGTAAGATAGCCTTCTTGTTGTTGTTCCGTTCTCTTTGTGTGGACATCACATGTCAAGCATTTAAGTTTTCACATGATAAATTAATTTGCTCGTGAGTTTTATGACCTGGTAGGATGGGGTGTGACAGGGGTTGCAGCAACTCCCTGGCCACTGAAAAGGACCTGGCAGGCCCTGGCAAGGTTTTCTTCCAGAATGCATGTTGAATAATGCATGGACACAGAGTAGTCGGGCCCTCTAATACCACATCGCTTTGAGACACTCCTTCTAAGATCAATAACACTTAGAAGCTGCTTTATAATGAAGGAGACAGTAAAATTCCATCATCAAGTAATTAGTTGAACTCTGTCTTACATTCCTCACCCCTCCTCTCTATTTTTTTTTCCCATCACAGTGAAATCCCAGGAATACCATTTGTTAACAGTGAATGCAGAGACAGGATTTCCCCTGATGGAGTGTTTTTGAGCTCCAACGAGGAAATCTGTCAAGACAGTTTGCCATCTTTGAACCAACAAAATTTAAAATCAGGTGCTGAATTTCTCTATGGCGATACTTTCAAATGAGAGAGAAGAAATCAAATATAAATAGTGTAAGAAAACTGAGTAAATGTTTGCATTTGGTGTCTTATTTGACATTTCTTGACTAGCTGCTTAAATACCTGGAGTAATCCATCGCTTTTTCTTGACTCGATGAGCATTACAAGAAATGTTCCGTCAGTGGAGGTAAAAAAAATTGCACAGCGTCATAACTCAGTGTTTAAGCGCAGTTCAGTAGTCAGGGGCTTGGGAATATTTAGGTAATTCCACATATAATGCATGTGTCTTGGAAAACTTTCCAAAATCCTCAGATTTTTATCAAGTTACCACTGTAGTGTTTACCTCATAGATCAGACCAAAGGTTCATAGCTGGGATGTTGAATTTCCACCTTTAATTTCATGTCAATAGAATTTGGAAACCCTAAAATGTTTTTTATGATTTTGCATTCTATTGCTCAGAAATCAGTATTGGATTTATTCGAATTTTGTCTCTTATATGAATTATATTTTATGTTATACACAGTAACAAAAACAGAAAATTATGAACAGATGAACAAAAACAAAAGGTTGAAAAAAAACACAAAAGACCATGCAAATAGAAGAAAATTTACATGATGCCAACATTGTACATAAAAGTAAAATATAATTTCAAGTGTAGATTCTAAATTCCTAATAATAATTAAATAAAGACAGTTATGAAATAATATAACATCAGCAATAATACTAAAATAAAATGACTATAATAATTGTTTAAATGGCTGTAATTAAAAAGTAAAACAAAAAACAAAAAAAAACTATAAGTGCCACAAGGCTTAGACTACACATTGACATAAAATAAGTTAAGTAACATCAATAGTCAGTTAAGAAAGGATACATCTAATGTCGGTCCCAGATCATGGTAAACAAAAATCAATCAAGCCATGAGATCTATAATGATGAATTTACATTTGCATCTGTGAAAGTAGTAAGAAAAAAATATGTATTTTACCTATTGGCCTTATACAAATGGCTCATTCTTTGAGTATAATGTGACATAGTCTTACGAGGAACATTGATGCATGCCACTGTACATGGTATCCTTTTCTGTTCCCAGTCTGTGAATCACTATGAAGGTGTACAGCAGAGCTCAATAGACATAAGCACTTACCGCCTCACTCTATTGGGAGGCCAGAGGTCATTGCGCAATAATGCAGTTTAAATGCACTGACATGAGGTTTGGGGTTCATTAGGGCTCCATTAAAAACATGTGAGTGACACCACTCTCTCTGGGAGCTGAAAGGCAGCAGCAGATGTGAAAGATGTCCTAAACTGCCCCTAGTATCTTTAAAGTAGTGAATTTTGATTTGAAATTCTAGACTATTTACAAAAAACAATTTTTCCTTTAGCTCATCAGTGTCTTTCTCAGCCTCATTCATATTCACAGTCAGCATCTGCATTTTACTGTAGTCATCTGCAAATAACCAAATTTATTAGGCAAGAGCATGGATGGAATTACCCTGGGAAGCATGGTTAATTTTGACCAGGGTCAGCCTCTCATTTTTCACTTTCCTTTCTGTTTATCAGTGTGAGTTTGACAAAAGAGAAAGAAAAGGTGCAGTCAGTGAGTCAGGTCTTCATGGTTCTATGGGGCATCTCTACTTTTCAAACCCCGACTACCTTCAGGTCAACTGAACTTCAAGTCATTCTCTGTCAATTTAGAATAATAGCAATTAACTGAAAAGACGATTTTGCCCTGGGGATATGCTCTGGTGGGCCATTAGCAAAAAGGAGTAGTCTTGGTCGGGGCTGTAATTAGGTCTCCATGGGTTCTTACTGTCCTGCAGTCTAAGTTAAGATGGTGACAGAATGGACAACTAGGTTGAGCCTGAATAAAATCTATGGAATATGTAGTAAATAAATACTAGAGCAGAAACATTGGTTCTCCAAATAAGCATTACAATCAGTGCCTTCAGCATTTACAGTAATGATTCTGACTAGATTTGTAATTAAAATAAAAAATTATGAAGGTACATATTTGAAGTGTACTGATTTGGAGTTATCTTCATAACCTTAGGGTCCACTAGCTCACCTGGTTTATGAGCAGAGAGACAAGCAGAGAGATTTGATATATTAAATTAGCTCTAATAGTGTACAATTTAAGATGTCAATTAAATCCGATTGCAAAAAGAACATTTTGCTTGTGGATCATAAGCCGGTTGTTAAAAAATAGAGCTTCAAATTAAGAAAACCAAGGCAAAAGACGGTCATATAGGACAGGTTATTAAAATCTCCTTTCAAACTCAAACTGGCTGTCTATCATTTTTTTGAACTGTTTAAGATTCAAGGCTGTAAATATTCAAACTTATGCATAGAACTCGCTTTCATATAATTGAAAACTAAGGGACATTTTCATGATCATCCTGTCAATCGCAAAAATGCTTTCTGTCTTTTAAAATAAGCAGGATTACTGATCTGCACAAGCAAAGCGTCTTTTAGACAATTGTTATTTCACATTTATTTAAAGTCCTTTGGGGTTATAAAACAAGGAGCTCTTTCTATATCAAAAGAATTTAATCTGCAGTGACCCGGAAGAAGAACTGTTATCTCCACACAAGCATTACCTTGAACCAAATTAAGTCTTTTACTGATACACCTTAATGTTTCTTCTATGAACTCTCTTCTGGATTGTCCTGATGTCCAACATTACAAAAATGACAAGAACATCCTCCTGAAGATGTGTTATTTGTAGAACAGTAGGGGATCCATGATGAGCAGTGAGCTTTTTTTCTTTAGTAAAACAACAGCGGTTCTACGTTTTTAGGGGTCTATAACTGTGGCTGCTAGTATCCTTCTTCATTGCTGGTACTCTTCTTTTTGGTTATTGCTGGCATCTTTTAAGCCATTGTTGACAATGCTCCTCCAAAAAAAGAAAGTCATTCAGGGTAAAAAAGAAAAAAAAGAAAGTTCTCTTTTGGACTATTTTCTGAAAGACCATTGTCAGGACCAACTTATGCATTAACTATATATTTGATTTATATTTAATAACTTTGCTATGTCAGTTTGCTGCTGTAAAACTATAAATGTTAAGTGCAGGAGACAATGAACAATAAAAAAAATGTATATGAACAGATAATTTGACATAATCACCCAACATGGTTGAGCCAAAATACACTAACAGTCAAATGGTTGCAGGTCGTTTTTGTTGGCACCCACCATTCTAGGTCCACAAGACACACTGTGCTGAGCTCCAGTATAATTTCTCTTGCTGCAGTATGTACCCTGGTGTTTTGATAAATATAAATGGGGTTTAGAACACAGGGGTCATGTTAGCGAAGAATGTCTAATTAATGATTGACGTGCTGGAAAATCACATTTTATTTTCTGTTATTAAATGCCAAAAACAATAAAAAACAGATAAAATGCATCTGTGAGATGTTTGTCTGCTGCATTGGAGTAAAACTGGTTTGGGCCTGTTCAGCGCTTCATTCTAACAGATGGTACAGACAGATACTGAGATGCACTTAATCTACTTTCAAAGTCATACAGATATACATACTTTCTCGAATAATTGGTCCTTAAACTATTCATTCTGTTTGGTAAAAGAAAGCACCTATGTAAAGTTAAGTACTCTAGGCTAATAGATAGTAAATGCTGTCCGAGCACTATACACAAACACACCCACAACCAGTCACACACCAATTTCACATACAGAGTGGGGTGACAAATTTAGCAGGGGTTTGTGGCAAGAAGGTGTAGATGACAAGACCCTAAGAACAAAAGAAGGCGATTGCTGTCATATAGCTGTAACAATGAAAACTTTTTTTTTGCAGTTAAACCTGACCATGTAGATCCCTTTACATGATGTCTTTTTTCTTGTGAAAATCTAAGGTGCTAAAATTGCTCCTTTTTAGGTTCTCTTTTTATTTATTTTTTTGGTGTACTAAACAAAAATTAATAGGCTGAGTATAATTTTGAGCTTTCAGTTTAATGCATGTTCTGTTGGTACTGATAAAGTCACTTGTTTATCAGGTTTCTGTTGTCTTTTTGAGTAAAGCCCAAGACACCTTTTGCATCCACCTCTTAAGGATCTGATACAGATTCTACCGGAAACACTGGCTCCAACTAGGGTCTCTGACTATAAATGACAGTCAAGACAAATTTCTGCCATTGTTTAGTGACTGGTTTATATGCTTTATTTTTTACCTAAATTCAATTCTGTCCAGCAAATCAAAATTCCACTAACTGTGAATCAGTTTGATAAACATTAGTATTAGTGTAGCATCAATCAGTTTATGTTGGAAGTTTACTGGTTTATTTAGCATGTTCCCAAAATGGATGTGCTTTATTTTTTCACTGGGGGTCCCTTCCTGTCGGATTTGTCGTCAAATTGCTGCATTGTCAGACTAAAGTAGAACTTATATCTATCTTGATTAGAAAGTCTGAAATGTAGTTGCGGTGTTGAGGAGATGCAGGATGAACTGTCGTTGAACATTTACTGACCATCTTTCTGGTTAGCAAACTGACTGCTCACAGCTTGTCATCTGATCCTGGGATCTTGTTTTTTTAAGGACTGTCATGATGATGTAGCCTTTGAATCTGCAGGGAACCTAGGACAGCTTTAGAAAACTGCTGAAGATTTAAGTGAATAATGGTTATAGTTGCTCTGTACATGTTTTCTAGCAGGATAAATGCATTGATTTTCTGGAGTCAGCATATGCTAAAAAGCATTCTTCCTTATCTTTGTCCTCATTCCTGTCTGTTTTTTTTAAGTCCATTTGAGGAGTGACCCAGTGACATAAGTAGACCAATCTTATCTTTTCCTTCACCTCCCCCATAAGCAGCATGCTGCAGTCTTCTCGGAGAAGCTGGAACCCCAGTATTTGTAGTATGCACCTGAGGGTAAGCTACCCAAGCCAAGCTTAGGAAAACTGAGAGTGGCGAATCTGCAAACGTTCAGTTTTTCCGAGTAGACAATCAGCACTTCATCAATTTTGTTAACCAGGGAGTGTACAAAAGGCAGTGGGTTATGGACAAGGATGTTTATAGTCCTTGATGCGGAAACATCTTGTCTGCATGTCTGTTAAATCCTGTTTATTTCAAGTTGAAGAAAATGGAGAAAAATATCTAGAGAAGACTGTACGGAAAATCCTCTCTAGTGAAAGGGATCAGATGTTACTAGCAATTAGCTGAATAAACACACCAAAATATACAAAGCCTCAAGAGTGTTATGTGGGGCCAGTTTAGGGTTACCTTTGTTGTTGTTGTTTTTTTTATGCACAGACAGAATATATATCAAGTATAAAAGGATTTGATAATTTAAAAAAAATGTATTGTTTATCTTAAACTTTTACACATCAACTTTTTAACACACAAGAAATACTTCTTGTTCAAACTGTTTTATAATTTTAGGAATTGAACGCTTTCTGAAACAGCTCCCTATGACTCATAAACTAACACCTTTAAGTGAGCTCCACATACATGGCAATGTATCGGCTTTTCACACGACTTCTTACATTTAGCTACAGCAGATACCAACAAGAGCCGTGCTTCATTCCTGCTTCTGATTTATCTGAATTTTCATCACTTCAATTGATCGAGGCCATTCACTCGAGGGACAGACATACAGACTAAATGACTATTGACACCCCAGTGTTTGAAAAATGTATTTGTCAGACCCCCAGTGCTATTGATGAGGGTGTATTAAAAAAATCTCTGAAGAATCAATGGAAAAGGAGAGAGTCTCCAGATGTTGACTACAAGTGAATGTTTTGCTTTCTAATTTGTGCCCTCTTCCTCTGTAGCACTGACGATTTTCCTTCTTTTTTTCCCCTCCTTTTTCTTTTGTCTCCTGGTGCTTATGTGGTAACCACTTCTGGCGCAATGCAGTAAACTAAGGCAGGTGGAGTAGCAGGTTGTAATGGGTGTGTGTGTGTGTGTGTATAGCATTATAGCACAGGCATTGATAAGTATTTGTAGGTCTTTTCTGTCTAAAAGAAACCCTCTTCCAACATACATTCAAATACTAATTTTAAAATAAAATGATAAAAACAAATTGAATAGTAACCACATTTATATCTAAATAATCATTTATTCATACATTTACATGACAGATATCAATTTTAAAGTAAAATTGGCTCATTGCATTATATAGATGAAAACAAATAATGTACTTTTGTGTTTGTGTAATTAAATCCAGGGTTTAATCTTTAGAGTGATTGGCCTATAGTTTACTGATGTTAATACTTAGTTTTAATTATTTATTTATTTTGTCAAAGCTTTTGAAAAGCCATCATTGGTACACAAGTGCATTACAATTTGTTCTAGAATCTGGAATGTCTCCAAGTCTGTCGTAGAAGCTGTGATTAAAAAAAAAAAAGAAAAAAAAATTGTTCTTCGTAGCTTTAACTCCCGTGGGAATAATACAACCGCTCCTGCTAGTTACAAGTTACAATAAAGCAGCTGCTGTGGTTTGGTTCAGGTTGTCCTCACTGTTGCTTTGTTTTTTTTCCACTGTGTATGAAATTTCATGCATAACCAAAGAATGATTGATTGGTTTGTTGGTATAATAATTGATTGATTGAGAATCACATATCGGCCCTATGAAAACTGATTTCTAAGAAGCTTTTGCTACTTGTTTGAAATCAGCACCTGTCAGAACTGCAGCCATCCTGGCAGTCATGTGAGCTTAATGGTTGTATTTGCTGTAGGATTGTAATGTCCTCATTTCATGACTGGCCAGACTTTATGGAAGTGATGATGAAAGGTGCAACAGGCAACACGGTCTCATATATCATCCCCTTTACACACTCACTATGTTTTAGATTTCTCCCTCTCCATCTCCTTTTTAACTCTCTCCAAAATGGTGTACATTTTGACTAATGTCCTGTCATTAGTGAGTGATGGACAGCTTTTGATGTGCATCCATGTTCACTGGTAGAATATGTGGACTTATTTATGGACTCAGTCAAAAATAGGCTCTTTGAATAAAGCACCATTTGAAAGCAGACAAATATAGGAAGCTGGCATGATAATGGACCTTGATAAGAACATATATCTTTTGACTTGAAAAAAAAAAACTGTTAAAATAACATAAAGCATATAGAATATGGTTATAAAGCTGTGAGATTTTTTGTATGTTTAAACCATTATGTTAACGTTAAAGTGATTTTTAAGAGTTTCTGCAAGGTCATGGCATTAGTTCTCTTTTTGTGTAGTAGAAAAAAATAACAGTGGGTTTGCAGAAAGTTGGCATTAAATGATTTAACATATTGTACTCGAGTCACATTTAAGGCGCAAGATGTTATTCATTCTTCAAGGTATCCTATGCAGAGACAGTCTGAGCTTTAACTCTCTGGTTGGAGATTGAGGATGAATGACAGACAAATAGAAAGAATGAGAACATTATGCTATTTAACTTTAAAATGGACTAATTTTTATTATTTAGGGCATGAAGATAAACATACATTTTAGAAGTGTGTAATGTAATTACATGACATGACTGTTTATTGACGTTTATTGATCTAAGATAATTTATAGCTTTTTTGAGTGTTAATCTAAAATACCGGCACAGTCATTAAAATTGCAATAAAGGCTTGAAATAATTCACTATATGCGCAATAAATCTAAGTAATATGTGACTCTGGCTTAAAGAGTACTTGTATTAAGTTTTAGGTTTATAGGATGGTAATGTGTAGCAATAAGTGGAGATAGATGAAGTTCACAGAAGTTATTACACCATTGATGGATTTGAGTGTAGAATCAGGTCAAGTAGTATACAAGTGTTAACTGAAGTACAAATGATAGCTTTGACCTCAGCTGTACTTATCCAAGTGGTGGACAGGGGCTGACTCAAGGCTCTAAGTTAAAAAAGGGTTGTTTTATAACAGTGGAACAGCTTTTACCCAAGCGTGTTTGTGTACTGCATGTGCATGATCACCTGCTCTGACTCTGTGACTGTTTGTGATACCCAGTCAGCAAATCAAACATGTCTAAGCGTGATCAATGGCACTGTAAACATTGAGCCAGGCCCAAACAACCCCCCTGAGGACTGACGATGTTTGTGTGAAATCAGCAGAAAAAGCCCTTATCTGGCTTTTACGGGTTTCCCCGCAGCGTGGGGATGCTATGTGCTTTGCATAGTAATGTCATAATCTATTCTTCATTAAGGCTTAACGCAGCAGTTAACATGCCCTTTGATAGGATCACACTGTGCCCTCAAAGCAACACAGATGAGGCCTGTGTGTCACTGATAAAGTCCCAGAATCCAATAGAGATGGTAAAAATATGTGACATTGACATCTCAGAATGCCAGCAGCAGCAGTGGCACGACCGCAACTTCCGAAGACACTTGATGTCAATACCAACTTTTTTGGGTAAATTTTAGAAAGGGAGTTTTCAATATTTCCCATAATTCAGAAAAACCGCTGACGTGTGGAGGGCTCTGTCATAAGGTACCATGTGCTCCTTGGTGGTTGCTGCCATCTGGCCTGGTTTACAGCAGGCTGCTAAGGTTTCAGTGAGGGCTCCACCAGCTGATGTTTCACTGGCACCGTCTTGAACCTGAAACCAGGCTGCGTGTGTGTGGGCAGCAGCCCTCCTACACCTAGTCTGTTAAGTTGCACAGCTTCTTTGAGACACAGATTTGGCAGTGTGAGTGCCAGCCAATTATAGGAGATGCACGACTCCAAGATAAATTAATAGATGGCTTATAGCAGTATGCCTTAAAAACAAACAAAAAAAAAAATCAGCAGTCTGTCATCCATCTCAAGTGAAGATGCTGTTACAATAATGTGGGACTTAAAAGACAAGAATGTAACTGCTGAACAGAGTGGATAATATATTATTTGCAGTCAAAGGAAATGATAATGGTTGGGGAGAAAAGAGAAAGGACAGGAAAAAGAAGTTACATTAACCCATTAGAGGTGAGCTGTTGGTATCTGTATAAATAAGTGAGTTTTGTTTTTAAACTTATTCTGGGCTTCCTTTATTTTGTATATGTTTTTTTATTTTATTCATGTAAGCTGTTACTCAAATATGACCAACTAGATGATTTGAGGGTAAAGGCTCTCTTTCTCACTTCTAATTTATCACTGAGATTTTTGCAATATATTTATATTGTTTATTTTTTTATCCCATCTGCTAAAAAATAAGAACAAGGAGAGAGTGAAACTCGCTCCAAGTCTAATTTGTTAATTAGAACTTTGCTTAGATATTAACATCAAATCTCTATAAATATCAGATTGCAGGCAGTGTTAATTGACATCTGTGCTTCTTTGGAAGGGCAATGTAAAAATAAATTACATGACTGTAATGTATTGTGAATTACTGCTTTTTTTTTTTTTTTTAGAACTGTCTGTTATGTTTTACATTCATAAATGACATTTAACATGGAAGAAAACATAAATCCAATACACACTTTTGGTTTAGTTAAAATAATCATATCTAGAGATATTAAATAAACATTTATTAAATCGATCCTGTATTACAACAATAACAGAAAAAAATAAAAATAAATATATATATATATATATATATATATATATATATATATATATATATATATATATATATATATATATATATATATATATATATATATATATATATATATA
>JAVLVB010001023.1:1559828-1579780 GCA_032876305.1 Orestias chungarensis | reverse complement strand
TATATATATGTATATGAATGGATGGATCCTGTGCTTTGAAGCACTGTTAAAATAAATTGAATAACATATCAGAATTGTGATATCTCCTGGTTTTGAAAGTTAAAAAATCTCCAGTGAGAGCCCTTTGTTCACAAGTGGAAGGCTTGAAGGCCAAAACCACTTTTATAAAAAGAAAACAAAAACCAGTCTGGAATTTCAAGGACTTTTGACAATATTTTTACGGACCTATGATACAAACTTTGAAATATTCGTATTTTAGTGTGATATATCTTTTATAAAATTAACATAGTAGCTAAAAAGGAGGCATAAATTATAATCTCTACTAGAAAAGCTTTGTTTCTTCTGTTAGCGATCACCTTTGTTTGGAAACCTAAAACAAAACCACTCAAAAATAATTAAAAACTTTTAGGTCATAGATTTAGTGCACACAGATTTACGTATTTCCACTTTAATTGATCTTAGCTAACCATTTTTGCTGGAAAATTACAAACTTAGTTTTAGATTTAAAACACTTTTGATGGTTTAATAATATAATTTATGGATATGGACCTACTGAAACGCCATTTAAAGGTAAAATTTGTGATATTGCAGTCTGTGGGTCTGTTGGTCTGTTTTATACCTTTGTTCATTAAAACAGTTGTCACTTTGGTATTAATAGTAAATTTTAAAGGTATCACATCTACTGCATTTCACACTGTAAACACTGTAAAATTAGTAATTTAAGTATAAAGTCTCACCAAATGTTTAGATCTTATGTGTTTTGAATATTCTACGGTTTGATGAAGATATTTATAGCCAAATTGCACGTGGACTTTATTTTTGACATTTGCTACATCTCCTTATACGTCTAGCTCATTTGCTGCTAGTCGTTCTTGGGCTCTAATCAAATTACCTCCATAACAAATAATTCTAAGTTCATCATCATAGGAGGGAAATCCATCACACTGCCATGTTTCCACTGAGAATCAGTATCATTGATTAACGTAATCAGAGATACGGCATATTGCCCATAAATGAGTTTGAGATTGACACTCAAGTTTATTAGGCTCCATGCTGCATTCTGTCTGAAGTGTAATTAAGGCGCTCACCCCAACAAACACTGACATGCAAACTGGCACCCTGTTGTTGAGCCATGCATAGCATTATTTTCTGAGTTTGTGATTTTTAACTGTTATTCATGGGGGTTGCTAAAGACTTGACCTTTATGATCAATTGTTCAATTACATATTTCCATAGAAGACCTTATTCTGGCTTTTAATAGCAATAAAGTACTTTTAGCTTTCTTGCTCTTTAAATGAATACCAAATGCTATATATAATAAAATATACAATATAAGAAAACACACATTTGTGTGTACAATAAAAGGAACAATTGATAAATGACCCAAGATTGCAACCATTGAGGGTCAACTAAAAGGAAAACTAAAGTTTCTCTCTTTCTATATATATATTTTTTAGGAGATGATGGTAAAAAATGTATTACATTATATTATCATGTTATAAACCCTTAATAAAATAAACAAAACTAGACAGTTGTTTGCATGGCTGCACTGTTCCAGGACAATTTTGAGTGTATCACTAACGGAGGAAATTAATTTAAAATAAATGTTGCTGTTAAAACGTTGTTTGATTTTGTTTTTATTACGGTGTGTGTTACACCATGACAAATCAACCCTTTTGGGAGTCAATTGGGTTCAGTTCCATGTAGTATCCTTTTGTTAGTAGGCAAGGCAAGGCAAGTTTATTTTTGTAGCACATTTTCGTGTACAAGACAATTCAAAGTGCTTTACATAGAACAAAAAGAGCAGAAAATGAAACAATAAAATCAGCTTTAAATTTAAAATAAATAAAATAACAATAATAATAATAGTAATAATATTGTCAGTTGCTATATGCACAGTTAAATAAGGCTGTTTTCAGTCTGGATTTAAACAACGGCAGAGTTGAAACATGTCTCACCTCTTCAGGAAGACTGTTCCAGATTTTAGGACCATGAAACTGGAATGAAGCCTCCCCTTCTTTGGTCCTGACTCTGGGCATCAGCAGGAGGCCACTACCTGAGGTTCTCAGAGTCCTGACTGGTTGTTATGGCTCTAACATGTCAGATATCTACTTCGGGGCTAAACCATGAAGAGACTTGTACACAAGCAAGGCTGTTTCAAAATATATTCTTTGAGTGACAGGAAGCCAGTCCTACTCCTCTGGTAGAGCCTGTAGTTGATTGGTAGGCAGACCTGCTGCATAGCTTTACAACTGTAGTTTTAAAGCACTGTGGTCACGAAAAGGGTAATGGATCCTGGTTTAGTTTCAGTTCCAGCAACAAAGGTCAGTCTGACAAAAGAGTTAAAAGGTGAAGTGGCTTCTTTCAGTCAGCTGAGTAGTAGTGTGCAGCACTGTGTTCAGGATGGGCAGTCGTGCTACAATTTTTTTTTAAATGAATAGCAGTATAAATAAAGCAAATTGTATTTTATTTTATTGAAAGGATTTAAATTGTTTCAGATGCAAAGACTAGTATGATGGAAAATTTAAGTGGTTTACAAACTGCATCTTTAAAAAGCGTAGGATATCTTGACAGAGGTAAGCAATCTAGACCTTTTTCAAACTATGGACCTTATAAATACACCACCATTGGCTTTTACAAGAAAACCTCATTTTCATACTTAAGCTTATTTTCAAAATAATTTTGATTATGCAAAAAAAGCAATCCAAAACAGTTTGTATTAATTAGATCTAACAAAGCGATAAAATCAAAGATCTACATAAAAGTATAATATCAGAACTATTAGTATTTAAAGTGCTGCAGGTATCGGCTGCTCCTGTCTTTTTAGCATTTGCCTGGCTGATTTCCGAACTTTTATAAAACCGTCTGCTTGTGTAAGATATAAGAAATTAACATTTAAATTTTGACTAAAGAATACTGAGACAATGATTTAACCCCATAAAACTTGTAAACGCAGTGAAAGAGCTCTGAGCTAAACTTTAATGTTAAATTAGCTATTTCCTAACTGTGAGTTTTGACATGCTGTTGAGCACCTCTGGATTTTCTTAGTTCCAGGCCTCAGGCAGTGAGGCAAATCAGACGTTGGTAGATGTTAGCTGACAAATAAGTCATTAAAGAAAAAACGTTCTGTAGCACGGTTATTAGGTTCAAGTTCTTTTGAAAGAATGATTTCTGTTCATTAAATGTCACTGACCATAGTAGTTTTTCCTCCTTATAGATGTCCAAAGCATTACTTTATTGTTAACATCCATCAGATTCTGAGTACAAACAGCCCCCCTCGCCTCAACCTAAAAATGACAACCAAACTTATGTGCATTTTTCTAAGAACAAGCAATTTAATATCTTGTAGTTTTTAAAAAAAACATTGCGCTGCAATGCATGCAAATAATTTTTAACACAAACCAAATATCTCTCATTACCTGACGTTTGAGTTTAAAGAACCTTTCTAAAAAAATGGTGTTGTTCTTAAAAGTTAAATCACTAACAGTAACTTCACCAATCCTTTGTTGTATACTTTATGTTTTAATTTAAAACAATTTACTGAATAAAACATGTTTTTTTTTAAAAAATAAACTAAAATAACTCAACATACCAAACAAGTGTTTTTATTTTTGAGGTTAGGAGCACAGTTAGTTTTTGACCACCCGTACCATTTTGCATGGAGCCTAAAAAGTTTCATTTTGATCAGAATCCTGCTTTCCGTCTCTGACATTTTTTTATGTCATAGTTCATGGGAAACTGAAATAGGGATGTGTTATGCCTTTCTATTTCCCACATTTCTGTAAAGCTATGAAATGTATACAGTATATAGTGCATGACAATTAGTTGTGCTCTTGGCAGATTTTCCCACTTTGTTCCTGAGCTGTCTAGATAGATCCTTGGCGCCATGATGCTACTTGTTTCCCGGATTTCTCCAGCAAGTATTCCAGCTGTTCACAGTAAAAGCAGTAATTTGCACAGGATTTTATCTTTTGGCATTAGAGTAAATAAAGCACAAAACAAATCATAGTTATTCAAATATTTTGTGGAAATGTAACAAAAAAAACATACATTTTTGTTATACTTATTTTCTCCAAATACCAGACATTGAATTTGTGATCATAATGTAAGAAAATATAAAAAGGGTATAAATAGTTCCATATGTATCTCATTGTTTTCAAATGTTGTAGTTTTTGCCGTTTCGGACTTCGTGCAAAGCTCAGAGATAGCACTCTTCTGTAGTGTCTGAGATGTGATAACTTAATGATTTGCCATCTTAAGATTTATGACCTCCTGCCTTTCCTTGTGGCGAAATAAACTTGAGATGAGTGACACATTCTAATATTCTGTACTTAATATTGAATAATGTCACACACAGCGCCCACACAGAGCTCCAAGAAGTGGAATATTAAGCATGCCCAAATACAATTTGAAACGCCCAGGTGTGAAAATAGCATTTATAATGCAGCAGCGAGGTCATCAGATCTACGATTTGAAGCAAGTTGGTCTGATCTGTTTTTTTGTGGCAATGCCGGGTCTATCAATTTGAGATGGTGATTTTGGATGGCTACGGTTTGCCTTAGACAGGTAATCTGGTATAACCATTAAAGCCTATTAAGTGGCTGGGCCTCAGATGTCACACTTTGTCCATCAGTCTCTATTTGGTTAAACTGGGACCTTTTGTTCCTATATTAGAACCCTTCTACACCACAGGTAGCAAAATGGTAAAAGCCTGGCAGAGGTGCTGACATCCCAAATTGACATCAGGGTCTAATGTGGTTTAAATTAATTGACTGACCTACCACATTAACCACCACCAAGACCCAGCTGTAAAGCCATCTCTCCTCAAGTCCATCATTTTAACACTCAACTTTCACAATAAGGGGCTGAAACTGGGGGTTGGTCTGTAATTAGAAGGGTAATTAAAGCCAACAGGTTCATACTCTTGAAACTTTATAGTCTTTCTAATGCAACAGAATCCCATATTTTCAGAGAATATCAAACAACTCATGGCTACCTTTTGAATGGATAATCTGCAACGTACTGTCCCAAGGATGTCACAAATATTTGAAATATTTAGTGTCTGGCTGGTGCAAAAGTGTCTTTTAATATTTCTGCTGCATGCATGCACAACAGTTGAATAAATCACAAATTTAAAAAGATACATCTAATCCAACTATCCTTAATATACTCAGTTAATAACGGTTGTCATGGGGAGAAATAAAAAATAAAACTGTACTGATCCTAAACTCCAGTTTGTATACCATCTTAAATGCCACAGCGTAACTTTTAAGCATTGCGTTTAGGTCTAGTTAAGAGAAGAAAATAGTCCTAAACTCTTAAGTAGTGGAAAATTCAACCCATTTTTGGAAGTAGTTGTCTCAATGCTTTGCCTGTCAGTTTGCTTTTAATGCAAACAGAGGTTACTGAGGGACATTAAAGATGTTACACGGAAACAAATTGTGTTCACAACAAGCATGGATCTTGTGCATACAAAACATATTTTCTTTAGCGTAAACAAGAAATGTTTTATGCCAATAGTCAGTCGCAGCCTGAACAATTTCTGCCTTTCTGAATATTTCTGCCTTCAAATTCTTTTTTTTTTTCCCTTGTCCTGTTCTCCAGGACCATGCATCTCCAGCCCCCCCAATACCACCCCTACATTGGGAGACACACACACACCCAACCCACCTAAACTGATTAAGAGGTTTTTCCTTGTTTTCCAGTTCAGGAGAATAATTTTGTTTGCAATACATAGGGCAGTGAGTACTAGAGGTGATAAATTATTTTCTATGCTGGTGCTATCCTGTTTAAGTAAACACGGTACGGGGCTTTCATATTATGAATATTTTCTAAAGTGATCAACTACAGCTGCAGGGGAGGATATCTTTTCTTCTTTTAGTGTCTGCTTAATTCTGGGTGCACAGTTTCTTAAACTAATATACATTTCTGACTACCTCCCTGGATGCACACGGTATGTAAAGATACAGTGTCTTAGTAATTTATGTTTCACCCTTAGTGTACACGTATAATTTTTTAATTCCGCTTTTAAGATATTTTTTATTTTCATGTTTGTAACCGAACAAAAGATAAATGGAGGCAGGACACTAATTTGCTTTCATGTCACTCAACATTAGTATAGCTAGCATATGGCTACCTTTTCTCTTCTTGTCTGCCTTATTAAGAAATTACCTCCTAACATCGCTTTTGCATTTGCCTTCTCAGCTACAATAAACAAACAATGCTTAGTCTAACATTTTAATGATAGAATCATAATGTTATTATGAGCAAGTGAAAAAGGGTCTCAGATCATCTGGTATAGCAATGCTGCATCCAGAAGAAGCATGATGCTACTACTGACAATTTAGGGCATTTTGGGCAAATCGAAATGGGTCATCCTTCCTCTGGATCAGGTTGATTTGTGTTGGTTTTCTCCTTTAATATTGGAATTTACCAGTAAGAATACTATTTTGATTGTACAAACTTTGATTTATCTTTTGATAACATATTATACTTATGGTCTAAAACATAGGTGTAATGGAAAAAAGCTAAGGATTTTGTGTGATAAATACTGCTTTACTTGGCTGCTTTCCTTAGTCGCTCTAATGGCTAAGTAAAGCAGCTTAGTCACCTGCAACCCCCCCATCACCAACGTACATGTTACAGGTTTACAACAAAATCATAAAAACAGGTAATGGGTGGAAGTTAAAGTTAGAGAGGAAGCACTGGAAAACATCACTTTGTGGTGTTGGCACACAAATGGAAAAATCTCCCATCACTCTAAAAATGACCTTTAAAGGGCATGGAATGGGAGGGTGGACATTGACTTTATGCTACTTTTTGTTTAAATTGCACTTGGAAAGATTCACATTCAGGCTACAAGTTGCACAATCAATCAGGGGCCATGAAGTATATTGTGCCTGTTAAAGCTGTACAACCAGAACCACTCATCTAAGATGTGGATGATGGTTGGTCACAGGCCATTTCGCACTCAATACAAGTGTCAAATCTCTAATGACTGAAATTAATTTTCTGGCATCTAGTCTGTCTGTAAAACTACATTACCTTAGTTGATGAATTGCAAACACATACTTTTATTGTCACAAGGCCTAGGTTAGCATATGAACATTCAACAATTTCCTTAATTTTTTATAACATTTCATTTAATTCTTAAGAAATACTGTTATAGACTGTTGAGTATAAGTATTCATAAGATAGCATTTTTACCTGCTTAAGAATAAATTTCCTCAGTGTTTAGTATAAAAAAGTTTACCATCTGTTGTTGTTTTTCTAAATACATTCAGAAAAAGAGTCTTTTGTTAGTAGAGTTTTATTTAATACACAGTGTTATTTTTCATACATACATCCAATAAATCCATTAGGTTAATAAAAATATCATTATTCTGAAAAGCATTGTAGCTTTGAAGAGTAGTAAAATAACAATGCATTCGATCCATTTAACATCAACGCCCTAAAGCTCTAGTCTCTGCGTTTTTCTTTTTTTTTTTTATAGTAGCACTTATTCTATACTAATATCTTCTTCTTCATCTTCTGGAAAGTTTCAGCTACAAAAGCTACTATACTAGTTTGATAACATGTTCACTAAAATGCAAAGCCTTTCATTATTTGTGTCATAGCAGAGATCTAAGTTAATCCATAAAACTCATATTCTTAAATCTGTCATCTTCAGTTGTTTTACTTGTAGTTAATCTTGTGCATATAAAACTTAAAGACATCGATCATCTGCTTTCAGGAGGAATAGGACAGCAAACTGTTGTGATAGGATTTTGGTAATCGTGACTGACCTAAAAAAGGAAATGTTAAGTTTATTTTCACGTCAGATAGTAAGGGGGGAAAAAGAAAGGTTTTGTCTACACAGCCTTGGCTTAATTGAATTTCCTTATTGGGGATTTTCAGTTGTGTTTCCCTTTCTGGTCTTTTCGTGTATTGATGAGCAGAAAGAAAGTTTGGGATGCAGCTTATTGCATTGTAACCAAGTTAAATGAGTGGCAGGTGGTAAAAGGTGCATGTGCTTTGTTCACGATGAGGAAAGGAATCTGACGGCAATCACGTCCCTGACAAAACAATAATGCCCCCTCTCAATCTGCTGCCACATCTGACACGGAGGGCAAGATGAGAGTCTGCGATCAACATTCAGCACCTCCATTTTTCTCCTGTCCTCGCCTCTCTGCCTCAGATTTTTTCTTCTCTTGTACCTAGCCATCACTGTAATTAGTGCTTCTGCCATTTGTTCTGACATGGGTACTCACGCTACCCTGTGCATGTTTCTGTCACAGAAAGCCTTGAAGAAAGTGGGTGTGTATTTGCCTCTAAGGGCGGACGTCGGATGGGGGATAAAGTGAAGTAGCAATAGGTTGACTCTCTGAGCAATTGATTTTCAATCGCCAAAGAAGCGTTTTCCGTTTTTTTCTTTTCTTTTACCAACTCAACACATGATTTGGAGGTGGGGCAATTACTGTTCATCTGTAAGACGACATGAGGGATAAGCCTACAAAGAGTGTGAGAATCAATCCACGAGTTGTCGTTTCTTATTTCACTCCTTTATCTTTATCAGCTCTTTTCTCTGCTTTTCCCAATTTTCTGATTTTTCCTTTTCAGATGCAGCTTGTTTCTGTGTTAGTTATTTCTTATATTTTTGACCATATGACCAGTTGTATTTTCCTTTAAATACTCTTGTTTAATCCAATACTGTGTTTAGGTAAGTATAGAACTGGGTCAATTACATGGAACTACACTTAAGCAAACAGATCCAGGGGAGTAGGTGAGAACTGTTGGTCTGAGAACATGCACAGAGTTAATACCTTAAGGTAGATTGAGGCAGATAGATTTGAAGGACAGATGAGAATCGGGTGTCGGTAGGGAGAGCGAGCGTCGTGTACAACAATGGCAGAGAGCAGACAGAATGTCGGATAGGGACAAGGCATAAACGAGAATTCATGAGGCAGGAGGAAGGACATAAATGATCAAGTAGGCAAAAAAGAAACCCTGAATATTTACTCTTTCTAAAATCCACGAGGGATCTGTTTATAACGCCAGAGGACAACGTGAGTGAATGGGGAGCCTATTAAGAATACGCATAAGCAGCAGAGGTGGGAAGAAACACTTAAAAACTTGCCAGAATAATTACATACTTATCCTGCCTAGTAGCCAGGGACTAAAATAAATCTTTCAGGTTTATGTTCATACAACAGTATAATAATAAATGCAAAATCATCTATTAAGTCATATAGTCAGTCAGTCATACAAAGGGAAGTTCCTTTGGTTGTTGATGGCAACAGGTGAGGAACAGTATAAGATTAAAAAGTAAGCAAAACTGTAAAAAAGGTATATAATTTTTTAGCAGTTATTGATGTACCTGATAACTGTCTTTTCATGCTTTGGTGATGTATTTTTTATTGCCTTTCTGTCAGTTTAAACATTACATTCATTTTGAATATATAGAAAAAACTGAGTTTCAATCTGAAGGTCTGAAATAGTAATGGAATTAGATAATTTGTCAGATCAAGTAATGATATATATGGCCCGATTGTACAAGTATGTATGTACATTGTAAACTTCACTTACATTTTTGTGCAGTGATCAGATCAAAATGTAGAGTAACAAATGTTTATAAAAATGGTTGCTGTAAGTTCTTAGATTTGTTCCATATTTGAGGTTTAGTTGTTTAAAGTCCGTTTGGGAAGTGCGGGTTCCTGGAATTCACTCATTGTAATTGCTTTTGCAGGCAGGATAATGTGTAGAGCATGTATTTGTCCAAACTCATTAAGCCCAGTAAATTGTGTGTTGCTGATTTCATTTAGTTCATGTGATTGTTGACTGTTGCGGTGAGTTGAGAATAAAATGAGATAAGATAATGCGTTGTTAGCTGAGTGTGTTGACACAATTGTCTTAACTATACTGTAATTGCAACAAATAGAATATAAAGTTAGCTGTGTTGTGGGCATGCAAAAATGATTTATATATACGTGTACAGCATCTTAACATGCAGATTAAGAGGTACTGAATGAATAGTGTCATCTGTTGTTTGGGTTATTGTTTTGAGTGCTCCAACTACATATTATGGACATTTATAATTATTAGAACAATAGTCATTATTAGGGATGAAGGGATACCACTTTTTTCCAAAATGTGTTGTGTGAGTACTTGCAATTGGGTACTCACCAAGTACTTACGCCATTACACAAACATACATAGGTACTTTGGATTTTATCTATTTTCTACGAATTTGTCAAATACTGAAATGCTTTTTTGCGGTACTGAGGACAGCGACTCAGTGTAGCGGGGTTTTTCGTGCGCGCTCCCTCATTGGTTCCTCTGGCGCGCGCTCAATTCTGACAAACTGCTCGCGCTCGTCTCTGTGTCTGCGCTCGCGGTTCTACTGAAATGTTAGTGAGTCTGAGAGTATGAATCAACTTTGTGTATCTGGAAGGAATTATTTAATTGGATGAAAAAGGCCAGTCTTTGATTAGTTGGGAGCACGGCTCATTTGCATATAATCTAGAGTTGCGGACGCGGACTTGAGCGCAAGCGGGCGGTTTGTCGGAGTTGAACACGTGTCCGGGCACCTTTGAGCGGGCCCGCTTACCTGGTATTCACACACTTGCGGTTGTTGCTCCTACAGGTGGCACAGAGATCACGCCATAAGGCCCACCCAGGCCCAATAGTAGCTGCCGCGGGTGAGATCACGCCATAAGGCCCACCCAGGCCCAATAGTAGCTGCCGCGGGTGGTATCGACATTGTGGTATCGGTGGTAATTTTATGAGTAGGAGTAGAGTACTTATGCCCGGTATGGGGCCGAGACCCGATACCAGTGTTGGTATCGGTGGATCCCTAGTTATCATATTCATAATAAGGTGTAAAGCAAATAGCATTAATATTGTTCTTTTTGATGGACATGTAAAAGTTGGAAAGAAATCCAAGGTGGTTGTAGGCTTTGCTCCAGAATAAAATAGCACAATCACATCTGGAAGGCTTTTACTCGCCATCCTCTACAAAACAGGAAAGTGTGACCTATTAAAGTTCCTCTTCACAGAGCTTTGCACTGCAGGGGAAAGGGGAAATACGAACAAGCAGTAAAGTAGGTATGAACAGGTTAAGAAGCAGCTGTACGGCATTAGAACATGAACTGGGAAGACTAGAATAATGTGCTTGCTCAGACATGCCGTCAGTCTTTATATTTTCATTACCAGAATACAATCTTTTCTGAAACAATCACTACCCCAATGCAGTCAGCAATCCGATTGATTGAAGGAAATGCAGTTTGATGCTTGTTTTTATTTTTTGTTTGTTGTTGTTTTTTGCATGCAACAGTTGTGTTTTGTGGAAAGTAACAAGAGTTAGATAAATATGAAGAAAATGATAGAAACATTGAAAAGAAGTAATACACCCATGTAATGAGAAATACACAACTAGAATAATGTCAGTAACCTGAAAATGCTTTTATGGGTCAAATAATATTAGACTTTTTTCCCCAAGTTTCCACGAATAGGATAAGGTTTTCATGAATCTAAACTGATCTTATAAAAACCATTTAAGTCATATTTAAAGATTCAGTCAAAAAAAAAAACCTTCTTCCGAGCGTCAGAAAAGTGTAGGAAAATTTTAAGTTGAGCAATATTTAAAAAACTCTGATGTAATTGGAATAGATCAATTATTAGGTTACTGTTAGATCTGTTATTACTTGTACATGTGGGACCGCTAAGTTGTATACTGCTTTGACTTTTTATTTTTAGTGTGATAAAATATGCGGCCAATTTTTACTGAAGATGACATTATCAATGAACAGGGATATATATATATATATATATATATACTGCTCAAAATATAAAGGGAACACTTACACAACCCAATCTGACTCCTAGTAAATCAAACTTCTTCGAAATCAAGCTGTCCACTTTGAAAGCAACACTGATTGACAATCAATTTCACATGCTGTTGTGCAAATGGAATAGACAACAAGTGGAAATCTATGGTTATTAGCAAGACACACTCAATAAAGGAGTGGTTATCCAGGTGAGGAGCACAGACCACTTCTCAGTACCTATGCTGTCTGGCTGATGATTTGGTCTCTTTTGAATGTTGGTGTTGCTTTCACACTCATATAGCATGAGACAGACTCTGCAACCAAACCAAGTGGCTCAGGTAGTGCAGCTCATCCAGGATGGCACATCAATGCGAGCAGTGGCAAGAAGGTTTGCTCTGTCCGTCATCGTAGCGTCCAGAGCATGGTGGCGCTAACGGGAGACAGGCCAGGACACCAGAAGTACACCTTTAAGTGCTCGCAAGAGGTTGCCTGACTGCCATTCTGTACCGAGATGAGATCCTCAGACCTGTCTAATCAGGAGCATGCACATACTGAGCCTCATGTTGAGTTGTTTTAAGGACTTACATCAAAGATGGATCAGCTTGTAGTGTTTTACCACTTTAATTGTGTGTGTGACTCCAAATCCATTGGTCATTACATTTGAATTTCATGAAGATGTTTGTGTGATTTTCCTGTCAGCACATTCAACTTTGTACAGAACAAAGTATTCAATGAGAATATTTAATTCATTCAGATCTAGGATTTGTTATTTGAGTGTTCCCTTTATTGTTTTTTAGCAGTGTATATATTGTTGTTGCCTTATTGAATGATATCAAAAGTTTAAGCTCAACTAAATCTGACTAATTAGAAAATATATTGGGAACTTGCAAGCTGTGGAGATTGTACAGCAGGCGGTGAAAATTGCTCTATGTGTACATCTCATTATTCTGGACGGAACGAAAGCAAATCACCATCCTGAAACAATTAGATTATGGGCATGAGAAGTGAAATCAATTGTAAATTATGTTATCTTGTCACTTCATCGAAGGAAGCTCCTTTGTTAGTGGGTCGCCCATCCCTCCGTATACTCATGACAATGGTGGCTTAAATGAAAGGAACCTTCTGCTCTTTTGGAGTCAAAGTTATCTTACTCAAGAAAGAAGAACAAGATCCTAACAGCAAAATTAAATTTTATGTTTAGAATCTTGAACGCAAGAGAACATAATAAATTACCCTTGAGAATGAAGATATGTGTATAATAAATTGGAAATTTAATTTAGCACCAGGGAATACTATAAACTACATCTGGCATTATTGAATATCATGGAAGACACTCACTGATTAATTTAACAGATAATGTTGCTCAAATAAAAAAATGTATATATACTTTGAGCCTTTCTTTAAATGAAGTGACCTTTCAAACATATGGTAGCATAAATAACTTTCAATTAAGGTTTCATGACATAATGAAGCACAGAGGACATCTAAAAGGACAAGTAAAAGGTACATTTTGCATATCTTAGTGCTTTCTGTACTTGGTATGAATTATATTATAGACAAAGAGACATTTGTACATTGTACCTTGTTCTAAGAATATAGGTTAACTGTTAATTATTGTAATAAATTGATATTTTGTTGAAGGGATTTAAAAAAAACACAATGTAATCTTGTAGTATAATGTATAAACCAAAGCTTAGTAGATTGCCTCCATGGCCTTGTGAGACACAATTGTTTGAAGTTTTAAAAAGTTTATTATAGAGCAAAAGCCTTAGTGTTGGCCCCTAATGTTTCTACCTGTTATCCTTGTTTTTTTACATTTACTTGTAAATCATCAATTAGACCTGGGCAGGATTTAGCAGTGAACTGTCTTTTTTACTAATATGAAGAACAAAGCATGTTCCACAACAATGCCTCCCAGAAGGTTTGCTTAATTTTTACGGTACTAAAGCACTAAGAAAGTGCTTTAAGATTCTCCACAAGGTGGGTTAGCTCATCTTCAAGCAACTCTGGCAGAAGATTATTCTCCCTATCAGCACAGCTTTGGCTCCTTCATGTTGGGAGCTATATAACACAGTACTCTTGTTGAAATTTTTTTTTTTTTTTTTTAGAAAATATTCAGCTAGGAATCCAAGAGGGGCATGTTGAGCTATATCATAGTTTTTGTTTTTGTTGCCCACTCTTTAGCCTTACTATACAGGCAAGAAGTCCCATTATTATTTATTTATTCAGCATTTGTTAAAGTATGCAGCTCTTTCTTCTGATTCTGATGTTTTTACGATGGTGGTTAAAGTGATGCTCTGATCCATCAATTACAAGTGGAAGTGTCACTTTTTACTTTCCACCAAGTTCCGTGAGATTATCCATATCCATTTTCAAATGTCTTTTAAATGTTATGCTTTTTATTCTAGCTACCAAAAACTGAGAGCATTTGAGCAACCATAAAATGCAGTAGTGATTACCTTTACTTTAATCACAACTGCACAGAGCTGTTTTTTGATGTTGAATATTGATAAAAAAAACGCTATTTTCCAATTAATCAAGGTAATTATCATGGACTATTTGGACTGGTGTTAAATTTTAAACTTATCCGAATGTTATCTATTTGCAACAGAGGTTATTCTGGACATGTAAATTTTACATGAAATGTAACTTAACCTTAGAAAATGTTAATTGCAGAAATTCCTTACAGCCCATACCACATTGTAGTATCATACCTTTACACATATCCATTTTCTTTCTAGTTTTTTTCTTCTTCTTCAAATTAAAGTATTACAAAAAATTTTTTTAGGCTTATTTAATTAACTACTGGCTACTTGATCAAGTATTGACCCACTAACTCAAAATAATATTAAATAGATTAGTATTTAAGTGCTTTAAACTGCCTTTTAAGTTTTTTACCATTCTTGTAGCTCTCAGTAATTAACGCGCAAAGTAATATAAGTGGTTTGAATCTATGAAAGTAACACTACCTTGGCTTCTAGTGTATACACACATTTTTCAGATGATGAGCTACAAGGTTGAATGGGCACTGGTCTGTAATTAAACTTTAACAATATGCCTGATGCTGTCTGCTCCTCAGACTCCTCTTACTTTTTCTCTCAATTTGCCCTCAAAGCCACACACTCAATGTGTTTCATGTAATGACTACTGAAATGGGTCATACTGTCTTATTGACACAGTCTGGACATTATGGCATGGTAGTATCAGGGAACACAGTTTCTATAGTAATGACTGCTGCTGTGGATCACAGTCCCTGTTAATGACCTCAGTGAAGTTGAAGGAACGTCGTGTGTTGCTTCTTGTGGTGCTCTTTTCCGGAAAGTTTTTCAGGAAAGTTATTGATAGTATTTTTGGAAAAATATTGAGAAACAAAATTGCCCATTTTAATTAATGCATTGATTCATCCATTTCAACAAAACAAAGAGAGACGCACATTCTCAGTCCTGATGATGGATTTTCGTCTGAGTGACATGGATTTTGCCCCACATAATTTCTTTATCCAGCAATCTTTAAAAACTGGGAACCTGGATCATGCCCTCTGTTCTGTGATTTACCAAATGATAGTTAAAACATAAATAATAAAAATATACACTTCATAAACACTTAAACACTGGAAATGCATGTATGTGTATACAATTTAGGGTAAGTTGTCGTCAGGATTTTTTTTTACAAATCCAAGCCATGAAAGTATAGAAATTTGCTGATACTAAATTGTAGTCTATTATACCATTAATTTTAATTTTATTGGCAATGATTTAAGGTGCGGTGAAATTACACACTGCAGTCCATTAGATTTAAATAGGGCATCTTGTTATTGAGACCCTCATAACTCCCCAACATTGGAAATCCTGGATACTGTAGTTGTTTTTTTTGGTTTTCTTGACAGTAACATTTTTTTAGTCCAACAAATCTTTTTGTAGTACATTTTTGATAGACTGCCCTGAAATAATGTTTTGACTCTGCTGTACCTGAATATACTTGTTTCCTTTAAGAAATGTATACGACTTAGGATATAAAGGTATATTCTTTTATAAAGTTGTTTTATTCCGATGATCTTTCCATGTATAGCAGTTTGTGGAAGCAGTAAAGTAATACTAGTCAATTTATTGTTTTTTTGCATATTAAAATAAAGGCCTTATATGAGGGCTTTTCTTCGAAAATCAGAAAATGTAATTACTAGTCTTTCAGCCGCACTGGATGCAATACCCAAGAGCTTTCTGGGGATGTCTATACAGAGCATGTCATACAGTTCACATTACGCAGAAGTTGCCGCTGCCAATACAGTCTCTCTTATTGTGAACATTACAAAAAAAGGTTGTTTGGTAAAAGATGATTTGTTTTTTATAAACTAAATAATGCTCATGTTGTAGAACGCAATTCATAAAAAATCTGCTTAGTCTTGAAACATGGATATAGAAACTATAACAATGTGGCTAAATGAAAGAAGGAACATAAAAATAACTTATCAACTGATTATTTAAAAAAATACTTAAAGCCTTATCCAGCACTATTTGATCACACCAAATCAATACAAAAAATTTAAAAACTAATAAGGAATTCCTAACACATTTTGTACAGGGATGTGTTTTTAGATTAATCAGTAAACAATATAGTAAACATAAAAAATAAAGTAGCAAAATCACAAAAATAAACTGGATTATATGCCAATGCCAAAGTCTTAGGTGGATGTGGTAGAAAAACATTTTTCAGTACCAAGGTGCATTAAAGCGAAAAGTTTTTAATATTTTATTATATTGTGTTGCTTACTTTTAAAAATTAAACTGTAAATGACAACCCTAATGCAATACATGTACCAAATGCCAAAAGGATGAAAATGACATCTATCTAAATCACTCTGGAAAAGTGCGTTATGCTACAAATGCTACTAAATATTTTCAATATAAATCCAGTAAGAACATAATACGCATATATACTTTGTGTGTGCGAGAGCTTGTATGGAAACGTTATCCTGAATCAACAAACTGACATTTTGTAGTAATACTAGAGTAAGGTATCATGACTTACCAACACATTTATCTGCATTTTATTTGGTTGAACTGAACTGAATCCGACTACAGAAGAATCTGTTTTAACAATGTTACTGGTTTAGCTGGTGTTTATAAAATAGGGTGTTATGCATCCCAGAGTGCTTCCAACTGGAACTACTCTTTCCATATCGAAGCACCATTACCATTTAGAACTGGCACCTATAAAGACTTCTGCATATGGGAGTTGACTTTAGACACTGCTGGAAGAAAATATAATCTCAATTTTATTGTTTTCCTATTTTTACAATATTTTTATGAAAGACATGCGTCTTGAGGTTTTACTCAGAGATTGGTAATTGTGAATGCAATTCTGTCTGTGCTCCCCTGGGCATTTCATCGGTGACATGGCTGAATTTAGCTTTGATGCCTGAGGCCCTGATGGAGTCCGTGCCACCCATGTGCCTCCTAATCTCTTAATAACAAGGCAGTCCCCGGAGCCTTGGTCTCCGGCTACACAAAACGTGTATACTTGTGATTTTTACCATTTCTGTGTACTTGTCTGCCTACATTTGTGCCCATTTCACCCTGTCATTGTGGGAGATTGACTTCTGTCCATCTCTCGCAGTTATATGCCTCATTCCTATGAAGAGTGTAGATCATTTGCTGTTAACATGATGTATGCAACCACAGCAACAACAGAACCTTATAAGAATTGCCACATCCAATTATCTCTCTTCCTCAGGCACCTTGGACCAAGTGTGCGTTCTGATAATCCCCAACTTACATTCGCATTCAGTTTTACACTTGCAAACACAATCTGCATATACACATATACACACCCATTTACTCGTTTAGCCATATAAGGACTTTGTATTGACTTATATTTACTTTGTTTATCACACTACTGCCTAACGTAAACATTAAAACTAACCCCATCCATTATCAGTTTCAGTTTATTCATAACAACAATTTACAACAGATGTCGTCTCAAGGCCCTTTACAAGAAAATCAATTCAAATCATAAATACATCATTATAAATCAGTTTGAAAAAGTTTTCAATCTAAGGAAACCCAGCAGATTGCATCAAGTCACTGACATGCACCCTACACTTCTCTGGAATCAGCACACCAAAACAAGAACTTGTCTTGTTGGTGACTTTACAGGAATCTCTCATACTGAGCATGCATGTAGCGACAGTAGAGAGGAAAAACTCCCCTTTAACAGGAATAAACCTTCAGCAAAACCTAGCTCAGTACAAGCAGCCGTCTGCCACAACCAAATGGGGGTCTGATGAGACAGAAGGCTAAATTAGATGCAAAGGAAACTTAGAGAAATTTAAAGTTTATAGCAGCTGTTGTCCCTGTTGCATTACCACTATACTCCTTACATGCGTATTCTAAACCCACCCTTAACCAAAGTTGAATTTATACCACACTTCTAAACCTAACCTTTAACTCTAAAAGAGGCGCACAACCACATTAGGACTTAAATCCTCTGCCTAACAGTGGCAGAGTTCCACGATTGGTGTTTTGCCCAATTCTAAAATTATATGCTCTATGAAGTATGGAAGCATTTATTTTGCAGAGTATGCTTAGGTTTCACTTTTAAGGTGTACCATAGTTGCGCTTTCAGGTTTGTTAGATTTTTTTATTAATATGACACCCACATGCTATGGTAAAATCACACTGTATTCTATTATCAGCTTTAAGTTTAAACAGTTTTTGGAAATGTTAGTAAGCTTTATTTTATTCTACCTCATAAAAAGGTCTGAATAATTGGCCATTAATATTTTCATCAGCTTAAAATTTCAGAAATTTCCCTTATGTATAATTGTTTAAAAATGTACTTAATTACTGACCCATATGTTCCATTGTGTTTCAAAATTCTGGACAATTTTGTCAACAGATATGAGAACATTTGAACAGCAATGGCAGTAAAGAATTTAGGTATAGCATAATGGACCATTGTTTTTACTTGCCATGTTAGATCTCAAGTCCAGGGTTATTTGTGGGGTACCACAGGGTTTACTGCAAGAGACAGTTTTCTTTACTAGGCTTCCTCTTGATAAAATTGTTAGATATGATTGTTTTTATCCTGTTATGGCCTGATTAGTGTGTATGTGTTTCTATTGTTCATACAATGTCTAAAGAAATGCTTCACTAATTATGCATACCATCATCGGTAAATAACGCAGAGTAACTAAACAGTGGAAAATATGGAGTAACAAACCATTCTTAGATAAAGTCTTTATACATTAAACTTATTATTACTACTGCATTTGATCATTTTTATTTGATCTGGAGTAAGCTTAACTGCTTCTTTGTTAATGATCTGTTTTTTCTATGTCTCTCTAAAAAAGGTGTTCCCCTGCTCTATGAAAGCGGTGCTCATCTCTCTCCTAGGAAGCTTTCATTTGAACCTCATCTAAGCATGACCTAGCAATGAGTGTCTTTGTCTGTATTTAGTTGCTGTTTGGTTTGGATTTAAATGACAGTCTGGATTCTGACTATTCATGGCAAAGATCATATTTTTAAATCGAGTTTGTGCTGCTAATAACCATAAATGCCTCTCCCATGTGACATGTTTCTATCCTAGTGCGTCCTTTTGTCTAGATCACTCAAGTGCTGCTGCTCCTTTTAAAGGTAACATTTGATTGTATCTCATGTGTTACTATTGAAGTTTGTCCAGTTTTAGAACAGTTAGTTTTCCAATAGTTGTAGATGTGAGTTTGAAAAGGCTAGGTCAAATGAAAAAGCAGCATTAAGTTTGAGGAAATAAGAGTGGTTCACCAGGCAATTATAACAAGATTAAGGAGAGATTTAAGATGTGAGAGATCTTGGATGCTCATGCACGGAGACAGACCAATTTTGCCCTCTTCCACCCACTTTCAAACAAAGCCTGGTAAATTACTTAGGCATATAGAAAAGCAGAGCTGGCTGGTTTATGTGTTTAGACATGTTGCAACTCAGAATGCAGCAATCCAGTCACAAATACAGACAAGTTAGCATCTCTGCAAGTGTCTCCTGCCCTACAATGTACAGCGTACTTTTGAAAAATTTGTAATATCACCTAATTTGTTATAATGGGCATTACTACAAATACCTGATCCTAACATTGGTTAAAATAAGGGAAATAAGAAAATATTATATATATATATAT
>JAVLVB010001023.1:1519635-1545798 GCA_032876305.1 Orestias chungarensis | reverse complement strand
TGTCCACATAACTGACATAGATGTTGTCCATAACCCTTTATAGATTTGTATAAAGTCCAATAGTTTTATCAATAATGCTGCAGTAAGATTATGTTGCATGTTTCAACACTCACTTGGCACAAACACTTCAAAACTTGAGCTGAATCAAGAATTGGGAGCAAAATGTCCGAGCTGTTCTAACTTATAGATATTTCCATGATGATGTGATTCGTAGAATTGTACCCATCTATTGAGCAGCAATAATCTATTACCAGCAGGAGGAATGTGTAAGACATGTGAAAAGACAATGAGGAAAAAATAATTTCTATGTCCTTCCCAACCAGATAACGAATTTGCCATGTTGTATAGGCTCACGCTGCTTCGGTAATTCATCTTACGGCGAGTACAATTGCTGCTGGAGCCAAGGGAGCAAATTTGCAGCTTAGAAGGAACTGCATGGTTGTTATTGATCAGCAACTGGAATAGGAGAGAAGATTTGTTGAGACAATTAAAAAGAGACTGGATGAATCTGAGGGAAGCAGAGCTGCTGTTTAGCATAACTGGATGTATCTGATCTCTTAAATTTGTGTCTGTTCAAGGTTTTCCCATGATGTTTTAATGATTAGCATTTCAAGCATGGTTTTTTTATCAATAGAAGTCGTCAAAAGCATTTCCAGCTTTTATTAGTTCATCACAGACTTGACAAGGGAGAAGTAGTCAAGGCTTCTGTGCTGAAGAATTACCACACTTTTGGTCATACTCCGTAACTCCACTAATGTGACTCACCAGGCTACTTTTCAGTCTTATTGCTAAAAAGCTTGACAGACTTGTATTTTCCTCCTCCATCTGTAGAGGCTAATCTTTTTTTTCTGGACGTAACACTGTGATGCTGATTTTTTTCCTCCCACCACCAACAACAATTTTTTTTACAGAAACGGAACAGATTTAGGAGAATGCACCAGTATGTCGGAAATTGCTCCAATCTGCTTGTGATTGCAGCTGTCAATAAGTGAGGCTGTGGAATTAGAGTATTCACAGTGTCCAAGCTGGACTGTCGTCATCAATTTATCCGTCCTGCCTGTCTAGCATTCAGATGTGCGGAGAAAGAGATTGAATAACTTTATTCCAAAACTGACGCCATATCACTGCCCAAATGGTCTTCATAGAAAAGCAACAAAACTCAAGTTTGCCACAGGACATGTAATGGACACGGCAATTATTTAATGCTCTCTGCTTTTCTTCAGTAGGGACAGGACAGTGGCTAAGATTGATTAGTAGATGAATCCAAATAAAGCGGGGTTGGAAACACACCCTCAGCCAAAGTTTTCTGATGTATAAAATTCAGAAGCTATGCCAAGATTTGAGAATTAAACTGTTGCTCACAGATGCTCTTCATTCGGCTTGCCTGAGCTGGAGCTAGTTTTGTAAAAGATCAGGCACAAATTTTAGTTTATTCCAGATTGTGAATATTTTTGTGTTTTGTTATTCATGCCATATTTCATTCAAAACCCAAAGAGATATGAATATAGTTTATATTTCATATTCACCTAAGAGTAACAAAGTGGTTAGTCTTTGAGATAAGTGCACATTCACTACACTGTAACCTTTACAATGAGAAAAAGAGCAAAGAAGAGTGAAATGTTGAAGAAAAAGATTGACTCTCTTAGCACCCGCAGTTGTTTGACACCTCTGAAATCCCCCGTTCTCCAAACATGAAGATGCATTACAAACATCCACAAAGGCTGCTACCATTAGCCGTCCGCAGCCATTAATAAGCGTGACGTGTTTTTAAAGTGGGAGAAAATGATAACCACTCTCTTTTGTAAATGATTTTACATGAAATTTGCTTCTGCCATCTCCATATGTCAACATGGCATGGCGTTAACGGCGTGCAGCTTTGGATCCTTCATTTCCGTATGTTGTCATCCCATTGGTTTCCCTCATGGAGAGCTTGACACAGCAGCTGAAGGAGTGAAATTTGTCATTTTTATTGCTTTGTTGACAGTAAATTTAATAGTTTTTTTTTTTTTTACTTCAAAATAAGTCTCTTAAACAGTTGAATGAATATAGACTGAAGACTCTAAAGCAACAGGACTTCATCAATCACGTCGTATTCTAAAATCCCCGGCTGCATAATTTGTGGCTCTGGATTTGATGGCAGTATACGGGTTAGGGGTTAAAGGGCTTTTGTGATCGTAGGTCTGTGGAAAGCCACCCTGGTGGAAAGCAATCATGGCCACCTCTCGATCATCCTCCATCCACCGCCACCCCTAAGAGGTGCCTCCACTGTGCCCCTCCATTATTCCCACCTCACCAGCCAGAAAATTAGGCTAAAATGCGGCAGGCCTTCCTCTTTTTGCTAACTCTTCTCCTCGCTGTCATCCCACCTTCTTTCACCCATTACTTCCAGTTCACTGGCTAGTATATGGAGGATGACTCTGAGCCAATTCAATCTCTCGTCCCCGTCAAACCACTCAGCCTTCTGGAGTGCCACAGCGCCTTGTCTTTATTTACCTGTCCAGCAAGTTGTCACTCAGTTTTGTGCACCCCACGGCACCTCCCCTTATTAGCTTAACCATACTTCCCATTCCCGTTTGTCAATTCTACTGCAAAACTCTGACTTTTTTTCCCAGCTGTTTGTCCCAAAGAGCTGTTTTTTTATCATGCTGGTTGTAAACAGTTGTGTGATTTTAAAAATACACAAGTTGACGACGAAGATGTCAAAAAATTATTATGTATACATTTACCTGCTTTGATGTGGAAGTAGTGTAGATGTAATCTAAATACAGGGAAACTTCTTTATAGGCAGGGATTTCCTTAAACACTAATGCTAAGAGGTTCAGGTAATCTTTGCCAGGGAACGACTCATAAATCTTTCTTAGTCCCTAACTTGGAGTGAAAGTGTTTTGTACCCAACTGCTAACATCTGATATTATTGTGGGAGAATAGTTTGACTACTCTTATCACAGTTGAAGGAGCTTGTTTGAATAAGTAGCTTTTAAACAGAGACTATTTTTAAACCTCCAAAACTGCTTCTTAATATATGGGGTGTTTACATGCAAACAAAAAAAATATCACAATTTCTCATAAAATGAGGGTTTATTGCATTTTTATTCCATTTATTCTGTGGTAGCTTTTTCCTAAATTTTTTATTTGTTCCATATTCACTTGTGATGTGCAGTTAGGATCATTGTCCTATTGGACCAGCTATTTCTGTCAAGGTTTCATTTGTCTACTTCACCACCACCAACAGTTGCCCCCCCCCCCCCCTGTTCTTATGTTGTTGCTAAAAACAATATTTTTATGATGACTGTGACCAGAAGGCCTTTCTATGTTTCAGTTGACCATTATGGTGTCTATTTTGGTGAGTTTGGGCTTTCTCAGTTAGCATTACTGTTGATGATAAATTCACTTTACTCACACTGCCTTTTCAGCTTCTTCAAATTAACTCCTGAATATTTCTGAACATCCCAACCAGTTTCTTTTAACTGTATAATGACTTTTAACTGTATAATTTTTATAGGGTGTTAAAAATGTTAGATATGTATTTCTACAATAATCTACGGTCCAACCTTCCAGGGAAAATGCAACAAAACATTTGTAGGTGTATGTACATGAGAAATTCAAACTTCTGCACACAGTTGTTTTTAGAAATCTGTAAGCACATCCAGGAGAAATAGCCTAAATTCATAATGGAAAGTCGAATATGTATGTGTCATTCTTACCTAAAATGATAGCACGAATTCATTTGTGTTGATGTATCTTTAAAAGGAACCTGAGATCCTACTGATGCAAATAATTTTTCCTTAAGTTGCTACAGTGTGAGGCATCTTTGTCACTGATATTAAAAGTAAAATCCCTGACTTTAGACACTACAGAGCTAAATGCCATTGTTTTATACTCTAATCTTTAGTTTCTGCTCATGCAATTTTAAATGCTGGCTTAAACTATTGCTTTTACCCATTTTACATTTTGAAAAGTTTTCAATACTTGCTCCAGATGAGCTGTATTTTAAAAGTATAGCACATCCTATCCATAATATCCATTGTCTAATGTTGTACGCAACGCAGCATCAATCTGTGGAGGGTATAAAATTTCTATCAACAGTAAGAAAAAAAACAGAGTATAATCAAAAAGTTACTCAGGGTCATAGTAAATCTGAGATAATCTCAGGTGGTCCAGGAGAAAAATGTTATCCAATTTAAATTGTCATCTGTAGAAACAATATTTATACAAATGTTTTGTCAAAGTTATGTATATAGTATTCTTATATTTTAAGTCTGGAACACACATTATTGTACTAAGACTCATGATGTTTTCTTTTGTGTTTCTTCAGCAATGGTCTGGAGGTTGCCATCTTCAGAAATACGCCAGCTGGTCAGATACCTGAACTGTGAGCATGGACTAAAGGTAAGCTGGAGTCTTGGGTGTTAACACGATTTATGTAGCCTTAAAAAGAAACCGTGTAACTCAATTGGAGCTCTAATCCATTGCACGCTGTACAAATTAAAGCAATGAGCAAAATCTAGTCAGAAATTTATTTCATAATAAAGTTTATTCTATATTACAAATAGTATTTTGTTCTTGACTGCAAAATAGGAATGCATTATATTTACATACACATGTATACAATTAA
This sequence comes from Orestias chungarensis, assembly GCA_032876305.1. Taxonomy (NCBI): domain Eukaryota; kingdom Metazoa; phylum Chordata; class Actinopteri; order Cyprinodontiformes; family Cyprinodontidae; genus Orestias; species Orestias chungarensis. The sequence continues at coordinate 1,541,183 of JAVLVB010001023.1, read as the reverse complement.
TTATAACAAAGTTAGAGAAGCTCGCCTTATAATCCCCCAGGTTTCGTTTTTAATCTCTCAATAAGATACTCTTTCAGATATGATCCAGTAAAAGTATTTTCTATCATGTTCGTATAACACCTGCTATAACACTGAGCTAGGAGGACATTTTAAATTCCTACTAAATGTTTGAAGGTGGAAACTTTATCTGTGCTCTTGGAAGCATGAGGTGGCTACAAGCAGACAACCTTTGTTGTTGTTAATGTAGAGCCAGGAGGAAAAAGAAAGATGAGGAGGAAGTTTTACAATGACATTCAAGGACTTTCAGCTTGTGCTTTTTTATTATTTGTGTCTTTAGTCATGATTTATGAAGGGGAAAAAGATGTTTTTGTCAGTATGCTAGTTATGTATATTTAGAAAAATCTTTCAAGAAACTGATATGTTGACTAACTCCCTTTCTAAAATGGAACAACAGGCAAGGAATCTTCTAATTTGAGTACATCTCAGATTAGAGATGTGCAATGCTCAAGTGATAACATTGTGCCAACACCAGCATTTTTCAGTGTGAAAGCTTTTACTAAAGGAAGAAGTCCCAAATATAGTCATCTTTTTTGCCAGTGAGGTGTTTTGAAGTCAAAGGAAGCAAAGCAACTCATCTGGATAAAGTAGTTGCAGAAGTATTAGAATATATTTGAGCAAGACATTTCCATTTCAAACTATCCAAATATGTCAACATGCAAATGTAATATTTAGCAACTACCACTTCACAAAAACTGTGCGTATGGAATTCTGCAGAAGGCCAAACTCGATAAAGGTTCCACCTTAAACAACAGTTTTCTTATATGAACAGTCCACTTTTCCCCATCTCGGTTCTTCCAAGCAAAAGAAAGAATAAAGAACACATCCACATCATCATTGCAAGGCTTAGTTTTCTTGTTTTTCACATTTTTTAAAATAAGTTTGTTAAATGGTTTACATTTTACATGCGCTTAAAAAGCCAAATAAAGGACCCAAGGTGGACTTAGGGTGGTCTTCACACATTCACATCACCACATGGGGCACGTTGTCAAGGCAAAAGAAAGGGCAGAGGTCAAAAGGTAGAGAGGGCACCTCCATCATCACTTTCAGTCACTCTCTCACTCGTGGTGCCGGCGTACATCCGACAAGTTGTAATTTCTCTTCATGTCTGTGATTCTGAAACAGAATAATTTTTTTCTTTGAGGCTTGGAGAAGGCCACCCCGTCACCACTGAGGACATCTACACTAATACAGAAAGAGTGCCTCAAGAAATTGGAGTTTTGCCATATGCAGCTAGCTACCATCTCCAATGCTTGTGCAAAACAGATAAGCTGTTAATCGAGGAGCCAGACAAAAAGGGCAGCTGGTGTGCCGAGAGCAGGAGACCGGGGGGGAGCGCATCACGTCGCCCACGGAGCCTCTCACCTCGACACACTGAGGTCAGAAAAATCACGCAGGCTTCTTAAAGTTCCAGTCACAATATGTTTTTTGTCAGTTCCTCAGTGGCACTTTATAAATACATTTTTGACTGTTTGAAAATTTCAAGCTCCTTTGGTTTTTGGCTGACCAGCAAAGTCCATCTCGTTTCAGTTCTTCACATGAAAGTCTTAAATAATAACATCCTGGAAAATAGGTGCTACTCATACAACAAAGTCCGTTTAAGTAGTAGTCCCCCATCTCTGGGTACACTGTGTTCAGTCATTTTTATATTTACCAGTAAAGTTGTTTCTTGGGCCGTGCATGTCAGTCACTTTTCCCCTTTTGCTCCTTTAGGTTGGTGCGGATATCTGGGCAGCTCCTGATTTATTCTTTCTGTTGCGTACATTTGTGTGCTTTGATAGACCGTTGTTTGTCTTTCAGAGTTACTCATGTGCTTTTTAACAGAGGATCCAACTTGGGTGGGGCACTAGTATTTGATCAAATAGCTTAAATTTGCAGTAGCCATAGAAGCCAATGGAAGCAGAAATTATGAGCTTTTTTTTATTTCTTGAAAGTACGATAGGCAGGTAAAAAGGTGTGAAAAGAACAACAAGCTGAAGGCTGTGGATGCTTAGCTTTGTTTCAGGGACCAATCACTCTTCCCCAAACCCCATCAGTCTTGTCCTTAAATACAACCCGAGCTACATTTTAAGAACATAAAAACATTCTAGGTTTGCCTGGATTCGACCCAGATTTCACGGATATGTATGTTTTGCTTGAAGATACAGTGTAAACTTGGCAAACCGTTCTTGCATTAGTTTTCTCCAGTGTTCATTTGGCTTGCAGTCATTACTCTTGATGCTATATGTTGAATGTAGATCTACATTAAACAGAACTCTAGACGATTTTATCTTAACTATCCTATTTTTAAAAGTTCAACATATGGACACCCAACTTTTTGTTTTACTATCAGAGTAAATTCTTGAAGGCAACATAATTTTTTTCTCTTTAAATCCAGCAGGGGAGAGGATACCAGTGTGGCCAGAGCTCAAGTATTCCTCCAATGAAACTCCCCACATTCCACTGCAGGAAACGCTGACCTCAGCTGTACACCTCACAAATATGCAGGAAAACTAGTCTATGCAGCTGCGTTAATAAGGAAAACAAAAGATCTCTCAATGAGGAGGGAAGCAGAATAAAAGGTCGAGGGTGGAAGTCAGACGATGAAAAATATGGGGACAGGTCTTCGCTCAGGCACAGCTCGGTTTCTGACGGGGTCTCTTCCCAGTGCACCCTGGGAAGTGTGGTCCTCAGCTCTCCAGACTCATGAAGGCCACCACCTGCTCCAGCTTGAAGGCCAGTCTCTGTTTCCTTGCGGCATCATCCTGCTCAAGTGAACACACAATCTGTTTGCAGGACAGGGATGCAAACAGAAAGCCTCCATTACTAAAGGTATTTTAAATTTAAGTACTATTATCATTAGGACACATAGATACAAACTGCTGCATTTCATAGTTGATATCATCTTACTTTATTTTAAGGTAGTAGTGTATATTTTTTTAAATTTCAATTGAGATTTGATTAAGTCCCTGGAAAAGCTGTGACATTGGACCATAAATTCGTAGTTATCCAGGTAAGTAAACCAAATCCCCATAGGTCCACAGGTTTTAATTAGTGGTGACACTTTGCTCCACTTATACTTTGATATAAAAGTGTATATGGTAGTTGGAAGTAATATCGCAAAGAATTTAACAACTGGTAATCAAAAGATTATGAGCATACTAAATACTCAGTTGGGACTCCTTTTGCCTGCATCACTGTAAAGTAACGGTTAGGTGTATCACAGGTACCTAGTCCTGTTGTAAAATGTAATTTGCATTTTCTAAAACTTCCAGGTACATGGCTGCGTTGACCTTGGAACTCTTCACCAGGTAGTGGTCATCCCTATCTTTTTTCTTCCCTTCACCACTATTAGTATGCTTGGATGCAAGGCGTCAAAGTTTGTCTGCTTCACAACTGTCAAGTCAGTCGACTAGAATGACATTTTAAGGGCCTTTGCTGGTGTTTTGAGCGTGATCCAACAGGTGTATTCAAAATTACAACTTTCTGAGTTACTGAATTTGGATTTTCATTAATTATTGCAAATTGTATTATGGCCTTTGAAAAAAATATATTGTGTCCCAGAGAATTAACTCTAAACACCAGCAAAGGAGTAATATATGTTTTTGGCAGCGATCTTACTCCATAGATCAGTAAAATATACAAAGCAAAGACTACTGACTTGATAAAATATCATTGCTACAGAGGCTGGCTGTACTGTATACAAATAAGAGAAAATGTAGAGATGTGGCTGGATAGCTCAACTTGAAAGTCTCCTGACTTCCACCCATGGGGCATGAGTTCAAATCCAGGCTTGGGCAAGGTTACATACCAACTCAAGATCCTCATCAAAATAAGAGCCTAGACCCAAAATACCTCTTTCATATTCTAAGTCTTTGAGACTTACCTTACTGGTGCAGTGGTTCCTGTAACTGTACATAATCATCTTCAGCTTAGAACCTTGAATCACATTTATCATAACTTTACAGATGTCAAATCTCTAATTCCTACAGGTAGGACTTAAAGAGGTAAATTTTTGTTACCCAGTTTAGAAAGTAAAACTCATCTACTTGTTGCCCTATATTTATTACTATAATTGAAGGAAGTTTAGCCTTTATATTTCTTCTTAAGAATCTGTAATGTAAAAAAGTTCAGTCTAAAGACTTGAATTGATGGGTTTCACATTCTGAAAGGAGTGTCGAAAATATACAGGTTTTTCATATGTATCTGTTATACAATGCCTATATTTCTGTTAGCTTAATATTTTTTATCAATTAAAGACATACTTTATCCTAATGCCATCACTATTACATACCTCCTCTGTGTACTTTCCCACGTAAGAGTAGATCTCGCTGAGAGAGCTCATGGTGTTAAACTCATTCATGTGCATCCGTGACTGTTCTGCCAAGTAGGCATTCATGTCCTGGTCACTGATTGCTGGCATCTTACTAATGTCTGAGTAGTACCTGTTGAAAAACATACAGGAACATGAAAAAACTAATTGCAAAAATTTTTTTACAGCCCTTTTAAAATGATAAACTAATGCACATTTAATAGGAGTCACATGTGTTTCATAGTGCGACTTCAGAGGCTGTGCTGCCTCAGATTTCAGCACCACAACAGTAGATGCGCACACATGGTCCATTAAGTTAAAGGCAATCAATCAGTGTCAGCAACAGCTGTGTTTCCTATATTGGCTATGTTAATTAAAATAGCTTATTAACATTAAATTCCTGTATTAGGACAGGCCTGCTGGATGGCTAAATAATTTTAGGAGTGTGTGTTTTAGAATATCTACCAGACAAGCTCAGAGAGCAAAGGAAAAGGCAGGTGGGTGCTGCACACTGAGGTCATACTCGCACCAACACCTGCTCAGTGTTGGAAAGCAGTAATGGTTAGATCCTACTAGGGTATTGTTAGTGCAAAAAGCAAGCATGTTTGGTTCAGCGTTTCTATCTAGCCCGGAAGTGAACTATTGAAACCTGTGCTACATTCGCAAATCCCCTAACTATCCTTTCAATAATACACATTTTAAAACAATCTGCACAGAAAATAAAACTTTAAAATAGGTACAATTCACTTGAACTGAAAAAGAGTATGGCAGAAATGCCACATGAATTTACACCACTTGATTCTTTCACAATTCAACAGGATGTTGTAAAATCCAGGTTTTCAGTGTATGCCTCAAACGTTTGCTAGAGAACATTAGTAAACAAACAGGGCTATAAAGATTATGGAACACAGCAAACAATTTAAGGATAATGTTTCTCTGGAGGGGCTGCGTGCTCACGTGAGAGAATCTGACTAACATTAATATTGCACAGCCATTTCTATTTCACCAAAAGAATGTAGCAAGCACAAGCCCCATTGGGATTGTGCTACAAGTAACAGTACCCTGGTGTAGTGTGTTTTTTTAAAGCTATAATCAAACAGCTGATGGAAAGCCAAATACTGGGGTTCATTTTTGTAGCAGGGCAACAAAGCCATGATCCAGCCCAATCAATGTACAAAGCAAAAAGTGAATGTGTGTTTAAATCAAAAGGTAGTTCCAAAAATGCATGTGTTTTATCATATTATCTAATAATGCAGTATTTTGTGTTGGTCTCATTTAATAGTTCAATTAAAATAACACCAAGTGACATTGTATATAATTAAGGTAGTCACATAAATTATTTAAACAGCATGGGTTTAACTGGCCTGCAACCCTTATTCCTGCTTCTCTGGTACAGGTAAAACACCAGATAAACATACGTTTATGCATTATTTGATTTCAAAAACATGGCTTAAAATAATCTTTGCCTCATTATCTAGATGTAAGGGTGCTGGATTTAAGACAACAGTATTGCTCAGGGCTATCTAGTGAGTACAGATGCAGAAAAACAACATATAGTGTCCTGTTTTTTATTAAGGATATCATTGGTAACAATTTTAACACTCCAGCATTCAGCTGCCTGTACCAACCAACTGACTTTCCCTGTGTTTCTTCTCTCTTCCCCTAGGCACTCCAATCCATCCTCACTGTGTTGTAATTTGGATGGGGTTTCACAGCCCATAGATCAATGCTACAGTCACATAGCTAATGCAAGTTCTCACCTCTCCACCCAGCTCTTGTAGCTGGGGATGTCCTTGGCATAAAGCAGCTTGTTGGATGGTGAGTCTTTCCCAAGGCGATGTTCTGAGGTTGAGCAGGAGTCCATGAAGGTCTGGGCCACCACGGACAAACAGGCATCTGTGATGCTGCTTTTGTGGATGTCAAATACGAACTGGGGGTTCTTGATCACATTCACCCAGAAGCGCAGAGGTAGGCTGAAAGAGGTGAGCAACAGAGACAAAGGATTCTCAGAATAAATTTACTTTTCAACATAAAGAAAAGTTAAGGATCAAATATTAGATTTCTGAGTTGTTAAATCCATTAATACTCACTGTATATTTTTCAAATAAAACAAATAATTTTTAACTAATCTTTACCCATATATCTGGGGTTTTAAAGACATTGTGAGACAATGAGAACAACAACTTACATCATTGTAGTGCTGTTAAACCCTCACCAGGTACACACAGACTTACAGTGTTGAGAAATTAATTGGTGCCACTTGCTGATTTATACATGAGCACGTTACAAAATCCATTAAATCTCCGTGCTACTCCTTTCAAATAAATGTTCCGCTATCCTTCTCTTTCTACTGCATAAATCACCCTAAAAACTAATGCACATGAGCCAGACGTTATGTTTAGCACAGTGGCTTTGTGCTTTTTTTAACCAACATATTCATTTCAGTCATGGAATAATGAAAATATCATGAACGCTATTTAAACGCAAACCAGCACTGAATTGTTTTAACATTATGTCTGTCAATATCATCCAGAGGGGATCAAGTTTCAATCATTTTGAAAAGCCAGTATACATTTATTGTTGTTTGTCATGTATGTGCCTAATTCAATAAAGCTTTAAAACCATGTGGTGCCCAGTTTTCATTTTGTCCAGCAGTCTTCACTTGAGGCCACATTGTGACACAATTCATATTGGCGCGTTTGTGCCTGTCCAAAATGATAAAAAAATACAAGTCTTTTTATTTGCCGAGCTTGTTTCTGCCAATATAAATGGATACAGAGGCCAGCTTTATCTGTGGGCTGCTTGTGAAAGAAGATCAGGTGGTATTAAAGAACCTTGTGGATCACAGTAGCTTTACTATTCTCTGACTTTTAAGCTGTTAAGGTGATATAGGGGGTATAAATCAATCAAGGTCGACAGTGCATTCTTTTCAAAACAAGTGTTTTAGTTTTACAATAGGAGATAAGGAAAATAAACTGTGATCATGTAAAATACGAACAGAACTCTAGTAAAAGGATTTTTTTTAGCCCAAACGCAATTCAGATGTACAGTCTAACAAAAGAGGATTTTGGAGTTACTATGCATTATGACAGCAAATTTAATCTAAGCAAAGAATCTACTTGGACTAGATACAGGGATCAAAGGGATAATAATAACACTGCTGTGATCGCTGGTAATCTGCTCTTTCAATAGGGAAGTGGTTTCCACAAATATTAAACCGGCCACATAAATTCTGTACTTTTTTTTTTTTTTTTATCTCCATCACAACTGTTGTGCATCACTCAAAAAAATAAAAGAAGCAAACCGTGTTAATTTGGCAGGCGACTTGTGCTTTGTATATGAATTTTATTTCGTGATCAGGAGTTTCCGTCAGAGATTAGGGGTAAATATCATCCGCCAAGATCAAGGGCATCACTTATCCAGGAGGAATTATGTTGGGTGGTTCAGGAAACCATGAAAAAAAAATATCCTTACCACTGATTCATGACTACAAAGGCCAGCTAATGGGGACATTTAAGCAAACTTGCCTTATTTAGTTGAATGGGTAGTCTAACGTAACTACTGATCCCTTTTCTAATCGGCAAAAAAATCAATAACACAAATGTAATATGTTTATTTCGTGCTATTTCAATGTCACTTATGTTAAAAAAATGTCTAAAAACTAAAATGTTCTACCCGATTTAAAAATTGAATTACTTTCTAATCAAAACGGTCTCAATTATGAATAAAGGTATATGCATCAGGATATCTAGAACACTATCACTGCAATAAATATAAGGATGTTCTTCATCCGAATGTGTTTAAAAATAAACAATTGAGTTGTATTGAGAGCTTCTAGTTATAAAATGCATATTCTAAAGTACTATCAAGCAAACTAGTGCTAGCTTCATGTCTGGGGTCTGTTTATTGCTACATTGTCCGAAGGTAATAAAATAAAGGAGAATTTTCTTAAAATTCTTCAATAATACCTCAAATCAACAGCTAAAGAGATAAAATGATGTGAAACTGGTTGTGTCAGTATGAGAGTAACTGAAAAAGCATCCAAACTGGTTTTAGGGTGATTTAAGCAGGCTTTTGAGGTACTCATGACCTCAACAGTTCTAAAAATGAGACACTAATCTAAATTTACAATGGCTCGCAAAAGTATTTATACCCCTTGAACTTTTTCATACTTTGTCACATTACACCAACAAACAAATATATTTTAATTGGAGTATAAATCCAGTTGCTCTGTTACGGTGAAAATATTGAGGAACAAACAAAAAACAAACCAATGGGTTCAAAGATAACATGGTATAGAAGTTTAAAGCAGGATTAAGTTATAAAAAGATTGCCCAAGCTTTAAACATCCCACAGAGCACTGTTCAATTCACCATCCAGAAATAGCAAGGGACAACTGTAAACCTACAGAGAGAACATGGAGAGCACAAGAGGCCCATCGTGACTGGATGAAATTCAATGACCCACAGCTCCGGTGGGGGAATCTGTCCACAGTCATGTCATCTGCCATTAGTCTTACACTTCACAAATATCTTTTTGAAAGAGTGGCAAGAGAAAAATCCACTTAACAGAAAGCCATGAAAACTCGTGTTTGCAGTTTTCCATAGGCAATTCTGGTGACACAGAAGACCTGCGAAAGATGGTGGTTTGGTCAGACGAGAGCAAAGTTGAACCAAAATGCAACATGCTACATGTGTGGAAGAAAACTAACAATGCACATCACTCTGAACAATCCACCCCCACCGTAAAGTATGGTGGTGGCATCATGCTTTGGGAGTGCTTCTCTTCAGCAGGGTCAGGAAGGAGTTGATGAAAGTATGGATGGAGCCAAATGCAGGCCAATTTGAAAGAAAATCTGTTAAAATATAAATATAAAAGACCTGAGACTGGTAAAGAGGTTCACCTTCCAGACACAAACCTAAAATAAAGCCAGGTCTTAAGTTGAATGGTTTAACATAAAACATTGTCATGTCTTAGAATGGCTCAGTCAAGGTCCAGACTTAAACTCAGTCGAGAGTCTGTGAAAAAATCTCAATACTGCTTTTCACTGTCTACATCAAGCCTGACAGAGCTTGAGCTGCTTTTCAAAGAAAATCAGCAACAAGTCCAATCCCTACATACAAAGCCATTAGAGACATACCCTAAAAGACTTGCAGCTGTTATTGCAGCAGAAATAGGTTATTCACTCAGGGAGGCTGAATACTTTTGCACACCACATTTTTCAATTGGTTTGTAAAAAAACTGCTTTAAATCATGTTTAATAATCTTTACACTTAACAGTTCAATACAACTTTGTGTTAGTCTTTCATGTAAAACTCCAATGACACGTATTTATGTTTTAGGTTGTACCGTAACAAAGTAGGGAAAATTCAAGCAGTGTGAATACTTTTGAAAGCCACTCTCAGAGAGATTGCCAGTTTGATACCAACAGTCTCTATGGAAGGAAATCCCCCAGACTCAATCACAAAATTTTGATTTAAGTTGTTTTGTAATTATTCCTCAATAAATGGTTCCAAATCTATTGTTAAAACACCCAAATGATTGTCATATAAATACTAATGGGATACAATTTTCTCACAGGAATTTTATAACCCAGTGTCTTTACACAAACGCCTACATTTTCTTGAAGTCCATCAATAGCCAGTGTGATAACCATCAAAAGCAAATGGCTGTATATATGATAGTGGAAGCATTGCAATGCTTTCCGAAAATTGATGAGGATTATAACCACAATCTAGTGGGCTTTGCTCCAGCAAGGACTTAAATATGCAAATTTAGAAGAGAATGGCACATTAATTATGACTAAAACATGCACTAATCTGTATCTCTGTCCTAACAGGGCTGTTTATAGTCTGAGTAGGGAGGTGCTGCAGCAGCTCAAAGGACAGATGATGCACATCTATGTGACAGTGCTGCACAGTAATTAAATTTCCTTCTATCTCCTCTACACGAAAAACACACTGTGGCAATCGACAGGCAGGCAAAAAACAGAAGAGAGAAGATTTGAGCAGTCGCTGACATGCTGCCATTAATCCAAAGGATACCATCTGGAGAGGCTCCTAGAGCCAGTGATTCAAATTTGTAGAGACTTATTGCAAAAATAAATCAACAGCCAACCTTAACACAATGCATAAGAAAGCAACTAACTATTTATGGCTAGAAATTCAATGTATGCGGGTTTGTTTCTGGATGTATGAAACCTAAACAAAGACAAACCTAATTTATGTTCTGACAGCTAGCAGAACAAGCTGAACATAAAGATTCATATTTTTAGAACAGACCAAACTATTTGAAACCTAATGTTATAGTAATACCATTAGTAACCTTATGAAAATGACACAGGAGGCAAATGGTAGGCGGGGGAATAATTTAAGGGCAGGGCTATACTATGATACTGATGGGGGACCTAAATGGGAGTTTGGGGGTTGCATTGGGTTGCCAAAGCTTTCGCTGCAGCTGAGGTTAATGGTGTGTATGATGACAATGAGAAGGGGGGCTTAATGGAATGGGGGCTCAGCTTGGAGAAGATGCTTGAATCATTATTCTCCACTGTAGTACTAAAGTGGGGGCTTTCGTCACAGCTAATATTCCAGTCGTCAGAATGACTTAAACTTATGCATATTCACATCCAAGCATCTAAAACTGACTCAGTCCTAGAACCTTTTTACAGTCCCCTATTATAGATTTTTGTGCATTTATGGCATGTATGATAGTAAGGCTAGTAAGAATAATAAAGCAACAGAACCTATGAAAACACTTAAAAAGCAGTAAATTACCTAAAAAACAGACACATAAAAGCGCCAAAAATAAAATTAAAAGCGAAAATTTCCTCTTTAACCTCCTAAAACCCATTCCTCTCAGTCTCAATTTGTTCTTCTAAGCCCCGTACCGTGCAATGCATGCTGGGATCTAGACAAAGGCCAGAGGGCTAACGAGTTATTAGTGTATTTAACTCCCATTGCATCCACTTCCTCTTTATCACCTTTTCATTTCACTTCAATTCCCATTCTAGTTCACGGCTGGTTATTTAACTCCAACAAGGCTTCATAAAGCGGTTTTGTAGAGGTCAGTGTGACCCAAATTAATAAGCAGATATTAATTTAGAGATGTACTCATGCACCTAGAAGTGCACATTTGTCACTATGGAGATTTCCGCAGTGACAAGCATTATTTTGGCCAGTAACCCATGATGATAATGGAGAGTCTTGGAAGCCAATTGGATTAGCCTCTTGTGGTTGGCTTTAACGAAGATTACACACCCCTGTGGCTAATGGGTATTAGAAAGAGAAGAAGCACACGGAGGAACTTGGCAGTGACAGAGCAATATTATGGTTAATGTGCCAAAGTACTTAAGACCTTAAAAAAAGCTCACACTGTTTTTAACCACATCCAGGTTGTTTAAATAGTTTTGTGCTAAGTGGTAAGTAATGCCGATTTAAACTCACCAGTTACTCTTCCAAGTGTGTCGCACATGTGGGTCGTGGATGCTGTGTTTGTCGGCCTGCTCGTCCAGGAAGTCAAACATGTACTTAATCGCCAGCGGCAGGGCGCTGCCTCGATGTGCGGTGCTGAAGATGGTTTCAAACAGGTCGTCGACAAACTTCTGTAATGTACCCTGTAGGTCAGAAAGGAGATGTACACATGGGTTACACCCTATGTGAAGCTTAATGAGTGTACAGTTCCTAACGCCCCTTGAACCTTTTTTTTAACCACATACAACAAAGTATTTGTTAAAGATCTTATTCCTGGAACATGTTTAGCTGGGGCAGGACTGAACTTCACTGTCAAAGGTGAACTCAATTTAGTATTTATACAACCATCAAATATAAATGCATTCCATGTATTTCAGATTTTTTGTAATTAATTTTAAAACCATATGTGCATGCATTCCAATTCATGCAACCTTTTGGGGGTTTATCAAATAAAATCTCACCAAAGCATTAAGGTCTGTGGTTGTTTTGTAAGAAATTTTAAAAGGTATGAATACTTTTTCAAGACAAAACATTATATTTACCCTACCAGAGTCAATGACTGACATTGTTTCTTTCTAAAACATTTTATGACAAATTAAGAATATTCAAAGAAATATTCCAATAAACAAAATATATCCTTCCATGTCATTTTCTGAGTTGTGCACTGCATTTTTATTTGTCCCTTAATTCCGATGTTTGTGTGTGTGTGACTCATATCTTGCAGGCCGACCCCTAAATCCGCTTGCAGCCTTGATGGAAAAAATTGTTATTTCACAGCTGACTTTTAATAGTATCTGGGAACAGGAGGTGCATCTCCTAAGCCTCTTTGTGCTGCCGGATTAGGTCCCAGACTGCACCATTGACCCTAATTTGATTTAATGTTGGCGACCTTAAGGAGGAGGAGGAGATGAGAGGAGAGAGACATCGAGTGAAAGAATCTAATCCTCTTGTAAAGAACAAGTTGATGGGATGCAGGGGAGAAAGTGAAAGCAAGGGAGGGAAATGAATACGACAGGTTTCCTATCAGAAAAGGAGGCCATCGAGTGTGGCAGATGAGGTGTGTATGGACGCTGCAAATGAAAATCTAATTTGGGTGGAGCGGATGACCAAATCAAAGTTGAAAGATGTAAAAGAGAGTAGGAGGACGGAATCCTGTTAGTCCAACAAATGCATATTTAATTGTAATGTGGCCACAATTCCCAACAGCTTACAAATATTTTTTAATGTAAATAGGATCATGTACATCTTTATTAGACCAAGAGAATATCTAGTAGGTTTGTGTTTGTTTGTGTGTGTGTGGCAGTGTTTCTTAGACATGTTGCAACTAAAATATATAGAGCAGAAGATTTAAGTTATTTTCCAGAGGACCTAAATACGTTGGTGATCAATCTTAATATAAACCAAATTTGAATGCCTTAACAAATTCCAGGGGATTTTTATTTCCAAAAGGCCATTGAAAAGCCAGCCCATCAACCAATGTAATCCTGTTTATTAATAAAAAGAAAAACAGCATTTACTGTAAAGATCTCCAGTCATGTTTCTGTCTCAAGCGGATTTAAAATGCCTAAGGTTTTCTATTATAATAAACCATCAAGAACCTGTCAGATTCAGGTATCAGGCAGCTGCAGCTCATCCAAAGAGTGGATAAATCAATGTCAAAGGAGACAATCAAAAGCAACAAAAATGGAAGAAAGAACAGTATTAAGGATGAGAAAACATTGAGGGAAAAGGGACATGAAGCAGGAAAAAAAGAAGGAACAGACACTATTTTGTGCTATAAAGTCTATCAATATAAATACATTTCATGATTTATTTTCTTTGTCCATACATTTTGAGAGCTGGAAATTAGATTAATACAATTCCAGACTTCATAGACTGTGATATTGTACGTCATCTTCTACCTCAAGGGATGCCCTGCTATCAGTGCTGTCATCATCACGCCCCCCCACCCAACCACACTCAGCTGTGCATCCCAAACACAATGTGTCATCAAGATGTTTTGATGTCATTCATCAATGAAACGCAAGTAAAGCGAACAATAAGAACACTGGAGGGAAGGATAGCCGCATGCTCACTTGTCCAAGAGTGAAGTAAGAAAATTCCTCCTTTTTTTACGAAGTAAAAATACCTCCTAAAGCCCTACACGTTGAGCTAATATGAGAAGCATGAGTTATGTTGCCAGGGAGAGGCATTTACTGGCAAAGCAAGAGGCAAACAGTCATTTACACCGACTGCCAAATCATTTATCACAAAGAAAGATGGCCAGCCAATGAGGACTGGTTATTTCACAAAAACAATCCATTTTTAAAAACGATGCTCTGTCAACAATCGGAAGCTTTCTTCCTCTGCGCAGGATAACGGCAGGAAAAAAAAAAGAAATTAACTGAGGCTGTGAGCCAACATGACTCCATGTGTGAAGGTGTGCTGAGGACTGTACAGTATGTGTCATGGTGACAGCTGCTGCAGTTCCCTGGCTTCCTTGTAGTCCCCAATCACCGGTTTGTTCATTAGTTTGTCTTATATGGTGGTTATGTTATGTGTTACGGTCACAGTTACACATCTCCCGCCCTGTTAATTGATTCCCTAATTCTGCCAACAAATCTGAACAATAGCTGTTCCCAGTGGGCTTATCTAGTCCGTTTAAAGATACTCCTTTTTTATTTTTACTTGAATGTTTTTTTTAACCTTGACATTTTCTCATGGAAGTGCAGTCTGTCTCACAAAGTACTGTCTTTGTGCTGTTTCTCCTTAGCTGTCATTTTTGTTTGTTTGTTGTTTTTTTGCCTACAAGTAATATTTACTTTCGAAGAATTAGAAGAACCCACTGCCAAATATAAATAGTCAAAATACAAGTGGAGAGAAAGTTTTTTTCAGGTTTAATGAGATGGGCATAAGTCATTTGTAAAATGCAAATTGTAATTAAATGTATTCCCTGCCAAGGGTATAAATATTTTGGGCATAGCTTCATCAATAAAGGTGGGTCAAAGCCAAATTATAGTACTGATAATTTTAAAGTTCACGTGATAAAAACCAGGGAGATGTCATATTGTATCACAAACAAACTATCGATGAAATTTAATTCGTTTTAAGTTCATATCTACCAGGGATAGGACAAATTTTGCTTTTATATTTCTATTTATCTAAGATAGGTTGAAAACTACTTTCTACATAAACAAAATAAATAAAATGTAAAATAACTATTTGAAGTTAAATAGCGTCTGGCTATTCCCTGGCCACATCCAGTTTTCAGATTTAAATGATTGGTTTGTTAGAAGGCATCTTCAGCCCTGAATTTGTTCCCGATAAGGAATTTCGGTCATTTGATGCAGGCGTGTTACAGACAGGATCCATTTAACAGAGATGTTGAGGAATGGGACTCCCCGTCTTTGTGGAATCTGTTTTTTAAAGTTCCTTTAAACGACTGTTGAACTGGTGCAATATTAATAAACTTAACTTAGCATGATGTTTGCCATTCTGCTATGCTTAGAAACGAGGCATCTTATACCAATTATACTCTTGGGTCACTAGAGCCATAGGTATAAAAGCAAGGTTTGGATTGGCAGTATTTATAAAGATTAAAGTTTCTTAAACGTTTTCACCAATCTTCTATTTTAACAGTTGTCACACAATGTGACCCTTTTTGTTTTTTTGCAATTTAAAGTGATGATGCAAATAACACAATCTAACTCTTAACTTTGCAACATGAACACAATTAAATTGTAAAGAAGGTCATATGACATTTAAACAATAATGCACACCTTTAATCAAATTTAACATTTATTTCCAAAGCTTCAAATTCTAAACCTATATAAAATTTGCCCTGATAAAGTGATTTTGGTATATAAAAAAGATCCCATCATAATAAATCTAGATGACTCTACATGGTCTTATTAGCTTTTTTCCTCAGCAGTAGTTGTAAGCTTTGCAAACAAAACTATTTTGGAACAATTTTGTTTCAAACGTCTAAAGATTGCAAACATGCTCATTATAAATGTATTCAGCTTGTGGAAAACAGGTTTGGTGTTGTTGGCTGATAAACACAAAGCATTTCAGAGCTTATATTTCCTCTATGTCTTTCATGATGTTTTTGTTATTCTGAAGAACTAGGCTGGGGTTCTCCCTGTAAACTATTTAAAAAAGGCTTCGAGTGGATAGAAGAAACAACGTGAAATGTTCCTGATTGAAGCAATTTCAGCCTGAACGTTTCCAGAGCGTAGCCACCCTCTTTCTTTTACTAGCTCAGTATGTCTGGCTCCATCCTTCTAATAATGTTAGTCAAATGAAAAAGGAAAAAAAAAGAAGAGAAGGACGAGGTGCTTTAAGAGCAGATTGTGAATTTACATTCAGCTCTAGGATCAAAGTCACACTTTCCTCTAAACCAAATTAACTATTTTCTGTCCGCATCTTAGGGGCTATTGTCCCAAGGCACATTGAAAGCGTCTCATATATTATCACCAGTGCTGTTTGGCCATATCTTTTTTGTAACATTCACAAGCTTTGTAGCTTTTTCTTCGCTGCTGCATCGCTGGAACAGTAATGAAAGAAGCAAATAAACAGAAATATCTATTTTCCCTTTCTCACCCGAGGGGATAGAGAATACATTTGAATAATATTTTCCACTGAGATGATTCATCCAAAGTAATCATGAATATTTAAATACAGTAGAGGTTTTCTGAGTCTTCATAACACAAGATAAAGGTTATAGTGACCGTTACCCTTTTACTTGCTTAACTGTTGCACGACTTTAAGCTGCTGTCATAACAGTTAAAAATTCCAATTTAGTATAAAATAAAAGTCTGTAAATAAATATTAACAAGAAAATATTTGATTTCTTTTTTATTAGATTTCTCCTACCTTGGTAGCCAGAAGTCTTGTCAGGTAGATCTCGGAGACCATCTTGCTGCCGCGGTCGCCTTCTTTCTGGTCTCCATGCTCGTGGTTCTTCACCAGGTGCCAGACCTTCACGCCACTCTCCAGGTCGGGAGTGATCATAGGAGTGCGTGAACGCATGCTGTCTGGGCTTCCAGTGTACTTAATCATGTTCTCTGTAAAGACAAAATGTCAACGTCAAGCTGGTTGGAAACAAAAGATCAGGCAGCATTTCTGTTTTCTTTCCATTTACTCTATTTTATTCTGTCATAGGCATACGTATTCGTACCCTTAAAACAAAAATGGAATTGACTTAATTTTTATATTTGATAGATGCAGAGAAAGTACTCACACAAAAATAAATAATTGTAAACTTTATTAAAATCTGAATTATCTGTTGTCTTGTACATTTGTTCATAACAGCGCAGTTACAGCTTTGAGTCCTTCCTAGTGTTCCACTATCACCTGTGGACATCTAGACAACTTCCATCTCATTCTTTGTGACATAGCTGTCTGTTAGGTTGAATGAATACTAAATGTGAACATTTGTTTTCAAGTATTACAATTATTTTATTGTTATAATTAGGTCTAGACTGTTAATTCACCAGACCACACATTTTTTTTTTTATAAACTAAGAAATCTATTGTACCTGGCTGTACGTTAAGTGTATTGTTCAGATCTCCAGCCCGGTACAAAGACTTACTATGATTAAAACAAAAAAAAAACAAAAAAAAAACAGATGTTCTGCCAGTGTTAACCTAAATAAGTTGCATCAAGTTTTTCATTAACTCCCACTTCTCTATTAGAGAAAAGTATCTTAAAGTATCCTCCAATTAACTTACAACTGCCAGCATATTTATGACTGCTTGAATGGTTAGCCCATTTTTTATTTATTTAAAATGCAGTACCGATAAAAAATATTAGTACGCTTTAGTGTGTTGATGGCTTTCTTTCTGGCCCCAATGATGCCATTTTTAAAAACACGTCTTATTTATGGGTATCAATGTGAAGGGAACAGAAGAAACGCACTGTGCCATTTTCCAATTTTAACAATTTTGTTTGTGTAAAATTTGAAATGCATGTTTCAATCGTCTCATACTTTTCCATTGAATATGTAGCAATGTTACAGTTCTAAAAACTTTGGGGTGCGCAAATCTCTGTGACATAATTCCTTTAAAAGAAATCAAATAGCAGAATGAGAGACTTACAGATGAGAGCACTGGCTCAACGGTTGCATTTTGTACATCTGTGAGATAGTTTTTTAAAGTTGCAGAAAGTCTGCATGGATAATTTTTCATAGCATCTACTTCAGTTGACAAGACATATCGCCAGTTGACAGAAAATCGAACAGGTGTCAGACGAGATGAAATATGTATGGCCCACCCAGCGGTCGGAGTGGCGATGACATTTCCAAACACATGGCTCAATGAATGTTTACACAGTGTGGAAAAAAATTGATCAGTGGGTGCGGTCTGTGAAAATAAGTGTTAAAAAAAAGAGGAGTGATTTACACATTGACAGAAATCAATCTGTACAAAGAGAAAAGTGGGAGCAGACTATGAGGGACAGACATAAAAAAAAAAAGAAGATGGATAACAGAGGGAGTATGTTTGGTATCGATTGTTTAACTGAATGAATGATCAATTGAAGATGTTTCTGTCTCTAAAGGGACACTTCAGTGAGCATCAGGTAATTGCAGCTTAGTTATGGGAACAACCAACTCTACTCTGTTGCAGCAATCCAACAGTGCCTTATTTGGACAGAGGTTAAGGTTTGGACCTTTTTATGTGTTAACAGTATTGTGGTTGCTACACACTAGATTTGTTTACTGACAAAACAGTCCTTCATTGTAGTAAATTCTTTTTGGATTAAATACTCTCAATAAATTGTTTTACATGGATCAAGATGTACATTTACATGCACTAGGCTTTACAGAACAGAAAAAATAAGCTGTACCATCCGCCTGTGCTGACCTTAAAGTGGTTCAGATGTTATTGCACACCAAATAATTCTGATTAAACTTTTGATTTTTATGGTCCAAACACACAAGCTGTATCTCTAAGGAAACTGTTTGGGTTGCCTGACAGCTTTTAGCTATGAAATGTGGTTCATTGACATAGGACAGACATCCACAGTCGGTTTAGTTTGCCAAAACCAGAATGACATGATCCAAAAAACTGTTTACGTGCACGCCGTTTAGATTATCAGTCGGGATAACCCAGACTGCAATCAGATTCTAATTTACATCCAATTCAGGTAAATTCAATCAGAAAATTTCCAACTGGGATGTTTACACCCATAGCCACTGTTATGTAAAAGTGAAATAGGCCATTATGTAAAGGACAGAAAATGCAAAATCCTCAAAACTTAGTCTGTTCTGATGATCTGGTATGATTTTTTCTGTAAGAAAATATGTGTTTCTCCATGCTTCTCTCAACATGTTTTGGTTTTTGTATAAATGATTAAACTTTAACCAAAAGGTTCCTTCTAAGCTGGTGCACTGGTTTCTGCCTTGTCTCCGTCTTTGTTTTTTGGCAATTGTACTCAGGGTGAGTTCAAAGTCACTGCTCAAGTTCTTTACCAGTCATATATTTTGCACTTATTTCAAGTCGGTCCCCATTAAAAAGTAGAGAAAAATATTACTATCTCTCTCCCTCTCTAGTGTGCTGCACCACTCATGTCCTATCTGGTGTCATTAGGTGGCTGGGAGGTGATGCTAGACCGTACGGAAATGAGGCAATGCTAATATTGTGGCGTTGTGTCTGAAGTGTCTGAAGTGCTTGTGACCAGTAAAGCCAGCCCTTTGATCAGCATCTAACTTGATGGTTCGACAGGCTTAAGGAGACGTGAAGCAGACGGGCAGGCGGAGGATACTTGGGCACATGGAAGGATGAGAGGACACACTTCTGTGTCTCAAGAGGCCCAAACAACTGAAAGGAAAGGTGTATTTGGTCTCTTTTTATTTCAGAAATCCTTTCAACTACTCTATTATGTGCCTCGTGTTTCTTGCTCTGACAAGCATACTTCTACCCCTGTGGTACATCTATGTATGAATACCATGCCTTGCAAACATTTTCATAGTTTTTTTTTTTTTCAAACAATAATCCATTTAGCTGGAACTTAATGTGATAAATCACAATTAAATTGCAGAAAATGATGTAGACAGAAAATTATTCATGGCTTTATAGAATTTTTTTCTTGAAATCTAGTTCTGGACAGTGAATATGCGATAAATATGGATTAATTCAAACCATGACACTGTAGCTGTCATGTTTAGCATCACTAGGTAGGTTTACACACTCACACACACACACACCCACCCACACCCACACACACACACACACACACACACACACACACACACTTCCTACATCAAGTAGAAATGAATTCAGATTAGGTAATCCAAATGTACTGTTTACATGGTGTGCTTTTACACACACTAGGCTTTATTCTAAGCGCTCAGAAAAGACCAGTGGCAA
Source organism: Orestias chungarensis (assembly GCA_032876305.1). Classification (NCBI taxonomy): domain Eukaryota; kingdom Metazoa; phylum Chordata; class Actinopteri; order Cyprinodontiformes; family Cyprinodontidae; genus Orestias; species Orestias chungarensis. The sequence continues at coordinate 1,521,014 of JAVLVB010001023.1, read as the reverse complement.
GTTCTACAAAAAGTTCAGATATTACGGCACACCCAAAAATGTTGAGCTCTTTTAACACTTCTAATACTCTGTAGTATCCCCAACATGACAGGAACAAGTTTTTAAATGCTCATTATTCAGATTATCGATCAAAATTCAGATCTCATTCAGATCAACCTACATTCGATCAGAATATTCTGATTGGGGCGTTTGCATGACACATTTTTATTCCAATCTGACGGTTGTTTCCAACTACTCATGCAAACATAACCACTGGTCTGCTGAAAGGTCACTCTCTGTCCACTCATGACTTCTGCAGCTTATAAGTGGTGGTCTTCAAAAAGAAAAGCATAATGCAATAAATGGCTCATTGTCTTTTTTTTGCTCCCGAAGAACATTTGAAGCCGTCACAAAACAGCTGAATGTATGTTGAAAATAAAGTACAACCATTGAAATACAAATGAAATCAAAAGCTAAAATGATTAATTTAACTTTTCAATCCAAATTTTTGATTATATTCTTTTATAGGTATCAAAGTAAATAGAATGGTAAACATTTGGACAGCACATTCATCAGATTTGTATTTTTCAACCCCCCCCCCCAAAAAAAAAAAAAAAAAAAAAAAAAAAAAAATGTTATTTAGGACACTACTTGGTCTTTCTCCCAATTGTAGAATTATGTATTGCATGGAGAAGTTTTAGTTACATACTCCTACAAACAAAGTAAAGATGTTCAAAAAAAATAAATAAAATGCTTACCATATTTACTTGCAGACGTTCTGGACACAGTGGAATTATTTACAGAGTTGTAAGCTGTAACCTGCTTGGGAACCAGGGCCATCACAGCATTATCAGGTACCTGGAACAAAAGACATATACATCATGAAACAAAACTATTTGTTTTTGAGATATTCATTTCAGCGGACTTCTAACACAAGCAGTAAGAAGTATACATGATTGTGTAGGTGTAATTTTCTGTATTCCCTTTCATCTACTTTGGTTTCGTGTGAGTAAACACAGAATGTGTTATCACCCTTATGTGCTCAGCTCAGGCAACGCATCCCTACGATGAATGACAGGGGGTAGTGAGAGTTTAACAGAGCATTGCAGAGGCCTGAGTGAGAGGGGACGTCCCACAGCCTCCAGTCGATAATATATTTATCCTGAGGTTGTGTGTTTGTGAAAATTTGAAGAAACAAGCAGTTTAAATTAATGAACAAGTCAATCATCTGCCTCTCCAACAACCGGTCTGCCAAGCTGGATTCAATTAATACAACTGGGATGGAGACTTTTCCAGCTGCGCACACACACACACACACACACACACACACACACACACACACACACACACACACACACACACACACACACACACACACACACACACACACACACACACAC